>VDFB02373365.1:323018300-323088043 GCA_007258455.2 Sequoia sempervirens
AGGGATGGCACCACACAGAATCAAGTACACCTCTCATACAAACGAGGAGACTCAATCATGCCCAAATCAATGCCCCACAGATAGATAACTGATGCCCCACAAAAGGATAGGCCTTCTCGAGTGCATCCTTAGCCTTTACAAGTGCTCAAGGCCATGCACAAGGACTCATTATCTTATTAGTGTTTTACCCCATTATTTTTTATTTAGTTATCACTTGTTTACTATAACTTTGCTACTAGTTCCTCTGGAAACCACTTGCAGGCCCTAGGCCTATAGAGAGCCACTCCATAAGGCCACTCTAATTACCTAGATCTAAGCTCATCTCCTTTAACCAAATGAGGTATACAAAACCAAATTAAAATAGTTCAAGTAAAAACCGCTATTTAAATATTCAAATCAGCAAAGCAAGAACAAATTCCATCTTTTAATATAATTAAAACAATCCATATTTCATCATTAAAGTTCATTAAAACTAGTCCACTACTGCAATAAGAGATTCATCTTCCTATTTTTTCCTATAGGATTCCTGTAATAGTATGACAGAGCACTAAAACAATGCACAAGCATATAATGACAACACTTAATAAATAACAATGTTGATGACAAGGTTTCAACAACATAAACACACTCAAAATAAAAAGCGCCCAGATCTTAAATTTAATCACAACCTACTTCACAATTTTGCATTTCTAGTTAAATACCACTTTTAAAATTGAGTTTAAGACATGGGTTTTCAAGATGGTAAGGAAATGCTCTATTTTGCCCCAAATTTCAAATGAATTTTACCAAGCTGAAAAGAGGAAACCAAAACCAAATTGGAGATAAAAAAAAAAGTGAAATTAAAAAACTTTGAAACTAATTTCAAACACTAGCAATATAGATTTCTTAATAAATTAGAGAATTAAAAAAAGAAAAGAGATTATATGGAGCGATACAGTACACTAGCAGGGCATATTTTTCCCAAAAATCAAAGTACCCATAATTGCATTATGAATTCGACCCAGTTGCAATATGGGAATTTCTACATAGAATCCACCTTTAGTTTGCATTTATAATAGGTGGTTAAGGTGCTTGATTAAAAAATGTGTTTTACTAGGTTGGCACAAATTTTGACCAAAAATGAAAGTGTCTAGAATTCGTTTTTGACTCCAACCCAGTTGAGATTCCAATGTTCCAATGGAATTTCATATCTGGTTTCAAGTTTATGATAGTCCAGTTTGAGGGATAGATTTTTTTTTTCTACCCCAAAATTAACAATTGGAATATACAAATTGTGAGAGCCACTTTAAACTAAATTTGACATCAACCCAGTTTAGATTATGTTGTTTCAAGTTAAATTCCATAGTTAGATTTGAGTTTAAAATAGGACATTTGAAAATGTTTAAAAAAGTATTTGTTTTTCCCCAATATAAATGCAATGACCAGATTGAAAAGAAATCTCAAAAACAAAAAGCCATGACAACACACAAAGCAGCCAAGACTCCCAACACATTTAAACACACACATAAATTTCTAACTCAGAAATACAAGGAATACATAAAATAATACCTTTAATTCTGCCCAAATTTGAAATTTGAAATGCTCTATTTGCAAGGGATGACTAGATTCCAAAATAGAGCAGGAAGACAAGAATCATACATTGAACACCAGGATCCACTACCCACAAAAATCCCTCTAATATAACCAGATCTTACTACCCAGCTTCCATTCCCAGCCATGAGGTTTCTCTATCTCAAACCAATCAGATTTTTTTTGTTAGTTTTGTTTTTAACTAAACTCCTCCAAAAAAATAAATCACATTTAAAATAACACTTTCAATCAATACAATATCAAAACTTATTTCCATTTTTATAAACTCTCAAAACAATATATGAAATAAAATATTTAATTAAATATACTATTAAAGCTCTCCAAATCAATTAATTAAAATCACTAAATAGACAACATTCTCTATTACACATAAAAATAATAATTTAAATCCTTAAATCAACATAGGACCAATAATGAACCACACTGAAATCTAAAAGAGGAATCATTAAATCACCATAAAACCGATATTAACCTCATAACAAAAATACCTCAACAAGCAATATTGGAAAACTACATAAGACCAGAAGGCAATCCGGATGTTACCACTAGGTAATCGAGGGTAAACACACATCACAAAAACACTACACTAATAGGGTACATTGAGCTAGGCTAGGTAATGTTTGGTCTGCGATTATCTCCAGTAACCACCATCAGGGAATGAGAGTACACTCAGGCCTGTGAATCTAGGCAAAGTTGATACCTAGTACCTACATCACTCTAATCACACGCCAAAGTACATGTGCATATACATATATCATATAGACAAAGCAACATCAATCATTAGGAAGAGGGTCATGCTATCATAAGCCTCTTGGATATGAGTGTTATGACATCATCCCTTTCCTGTCCATAACCATACAAAATTAATAATAACATCTAATCATGTAAGCATGAAATCCAACATAAACAATAATCATGTCAATAGCATAACAATCTTGGAATTACACCTCATGGGTGCCAATACAAAATAATGATAGGATGAATAGTGAAAATAAAAAATATATAGTTTTCATAATCCATCAAGGAAATACAAAAGAAAAATGCAAACACGAGGGTTGTTACATCCTACCCCTTAGGACTAGGCTTACTCTTGGAAGCTTGCAAAAAGATATGGATAAAGGTCTCTCATCCTCGCCGCATCTTCCCAAGATCTTGAGGACTCACCATCAGGATCCCATTGGACCGTTACCTACTCTATGTCTCAACCCTTGAGGGTCAACCCCTGATGTTGACGGATGCGTACAAGCTCCAAAGAAAGCTACTCATCTGCCTCGACCTGCAAAGTAGTCCAATCAAGAACATGGGTCACATTAGGAATATACTATCTAAGATCTAAAACATGGAAAACATCGTGAATGTGTGATAGACCCGGTGGAAATGCAAGGCGATAGTCGATTGGTCCAATCCTCTCAAGGATATCAAAAGTTCCAACAAAATGAGGTACCAAATTTGAGCCTTTCCCATAATGGATAGGGCTCTTCCACATATGAACTCTTAGAAATACATGGTCACCCACCAAGAAGTGGTGATCCAACCTACATGAATCAACATACTTCCTCTATCGATCCTGAGTTGTAGCTAACTGCTCTCTAATCCACACTACCTACTACTCCATATCCCGAAGCATCTCTAGACACAAAAGAACTTGGTTGGACCCTAAGCGATCCCAACTCAACAGAGTTCGAAATGGTCTACTAGACAAGGCTGGAAGGGAGACATATCGAGAGAATTGTGGTACCCATTATTATAAGAAAAATCAACCAAGTACAAGTAGTCCTCCTAATGAGACTGTTGATCCATAACGTACATTTGAAGCATATCCTCTAAAACCTAATTAACTAACTCTTTCTTTCTGTTAGTCTCGGGATGGTATGTAAAATCAAAATTAAGCTGAGGTCCCAAATCATGATAAAGAGAAGTCCACAAAGTTGAAGTGAACAGTAGATCATGATCATAAATGATCCTATGAGGAATACCATGTTGACGCACAATATCCTCCATAAACACTCGAGCCATAGACATTGTAGTGTACGAAGATCTCATGGGTGAGAAGTGTGCCACCTTGGACAACTTGTCCACTATAATGATAATAGCATCATGAAAATGTGAAGAAATAGGTAGCCCCACTATGAAATTAAGAGATATCGTATCCCACTTCCATCCAAGGATGGAATGAGGCTACAACAGTCCTGTTGGGTGCTGATGTTCTACCTTCACTCTCTGGCACTCAAGACATTGAGCCAAAAAATTGGCAATATCTCACTGCAAACCTACCCAATGATACAACTATCAAATATTGGCATGCATCTTTGTGACATCTGGATGAGCTAAATAGGGTGCATGGTGGGCCTTTGAAAAAGCCAAGGAACAAAGATCACCCAAATCAGGAACATAAATATAACCAAGATGTTGCAAATTCCATCAGTCTCAAGAGAGAAACCTACAAACCTATCCTCAAGGACTCTCCAAAACTTAATCTCTGGTCTGACCTCCTAATACCAAGTATCCTAGGAAGTGACTCCAAAATATGGCTTCGCAAATCCACTCCAAGGGAGAAAACTGAGATCTCATGTCTCGTCCTGCTCAAGGCATCCATAACAACATTCTCCTTACCCTGTATATAGCGAACCTCAAAGTCATACTCACAAGGGAACTCCATCCAATGACACTGTCGAGCATTTAAATTCGACTGAGAGAAGGTATACTACAAACTGTGATGATCACTATGCAACTTAAACCAATGTCCCAAGAGGAAATGTCTCTGATGAACAAGTGCATGGATGATAGCTGTTAACTCCAAATCATGGGTGGGGTAGTTTAGCTCATGATCCTTGAGCTTACAAGACTCATATGCAATCACTTATCCCTACTGCATAAGAACTTCCCCCACACCCTCCAACGAAGGATCAGTGCACACTACGAAATTTCCTGTAGGATCTGGCACTACCAAGATAGGTGTACTAGTGAACTACTCCATAAAAGCCTAAAAAGTTGATTCACACTGATCTGACCACACAAGCTTCTTCCCTTTTCTCTAAAGAGAAGTGATGGGATGGGCTACTGGGCTACTCAAGATAAATATCTCACAAATTGGTGATTGTAAGCCACCAATCCCATGAAACTGTGAACCTCAGCCAAATTCGTTGGAATTGGCCAATCCACAATGACCTGAATCTTAGAAGGATCAACTAAGATACCCTCTCTTGAGATGATATGGCTCAAATATCTCACCTCAATCTGGAAGAACTCACACTTGGCCAAATTTTAGAACAACTGATTATCTCGCAAGCACTACAACACTTGATGTAAATGGCATTCATGATCCTCCATAGTCCTCGAATAAACCAAAATATCATCAAGGAATATGAGAAGAAACTAGTCAAGATAGGTGTGAAACACCCCATTCATCAAAATCATTAAAACTAATGGAGCATTGGTCAACTCGAAAGGGAAAACCATGAACTCATAATGCCCATAACGTGTACAAAATGTCATCCAATGAATGTTTGCCTCATGAATACAAATTTGATGGTATCCCGACTTCAAATCTATCTTGGAGAACACCTTGTCTCCCCTCATCTGATCAAACAAATCGTCTATCTAAGGCAACAGGTAATGATTCTTCATCACCACTTTGTTCAACTAGCAATAATCAATGCACAAGTGAAGAGACCTATCCTTCTTCATGAAGATGACAAGTACTCCCCAAGGGGATACACTAGGACAAATGAAAATCTTCTCCAGTAACTACCCTAACTGCAACCACAACTCACTCAACTCTTGAGTAGTCATATGATACGGCGTCCAAGAGATAGGCTCCACTCTAGGGTTGAGATCAATACAGAAGTCTATGTCATGCTTAGGTGGCATTCCTGAAATAGCACTAAGAAAGACATCTACAAACTCTTAAACAAGAGGATGGTTTTCAAGAGATACCTCCTAAATCCCACCCTTGAAAAGATCACTAATTGAGATAGTGGACATTTTACAACCTTTCTACAAGGCATGCTTCAACTACATAGCTGAAATAACATGAAGATAAATGGGTCTCTAGACCCCAACTAACTCAACACACTCTCCAACATTTTCTACACATTGAAATGATTTATGCCAACAATCTATACTAGCTAGGTGGGCCTCCAACTAATCCATGCCTAAAAAAATCTCGTAGGACCCCAAAGGCAACACACAAAGATCCACTGTGGTAGTGAAGGTGCCCAAATCCAACACACAACCATGAACAAGGGAGTCTACAACTGCCTTGGCTCTAGTAGCTAACTTAATCTACCAACCAACATCTTTCCTTGCCACCAAGAGTCTACAACACTCTATGAGAGAAGGAGAAATAAAAGAATTTGAAGCTCCTAAATCAAACAAGATAGATGTGATAATACGACATAACACACTTGAATACTCAACCATGATTCCATGATGCTCAGCCTAATGATTATTAATCACCTTAAAAAATCTATGTGATTTTCCAACATCACCTACTATAGGCTCCAAAATAGCTTGTCTCTTACTACCTCCAGCCACTGATCTCTGAGGAAAATGAACAACTATATGACCATGCTTCCCACAAGCAAAACAACCACCTCTGTCAAAACCTTAGCCTGAAAATGGTGCACATGACTATTGGGGTCCACCACCCCTAGAACTCTATTGTGCACTCTAAGAAATCCATGTCAGACCACTCTGCTACCTACTTTGAGAACGATGACATGGGCGATCTCTAGAAAATGGAGTACCAAGACTCTACCCACTCTATTGAGACTAAGAAAACCTATGCCTCTGTTGTTGATCAGATCTAGAAGGTGCAGATTGAGATCTAGATGGTCTAGTTCCTCAAGAAAATGTACCTCGAGCAATTGATCCTGAAGGAGGGGCACTACCAATCTGAACACCTTCCTAACCACCAAAGCCCCTAGAAAAATGCTCCTCTATCAACCTTTCCTTCTCTACAATGATATCTAAGGTATTCGGCTCAAACACATGGACACCACCACTGATACGGGCATTCAAGCCCTTGATGAAATGTTGTACTAAAATAGGCTCATCATTAGAAATGCTAGCATACTGCTTAAGGTCAAAGAAGCAATGCTCATACTAATCTACCATCATAATGAATTGAAGAAGCTCATGGAACTCATCAGCACATCTCTACTGGTAGTAGTTTGAAAGAAATTATGCACAAAACCTCTCTAAGAATAGTCCCCAAGAAATAGAAGCAATGTATAGGTGAAGCTCCTGCTCCTCTACTCTCCACCATGTAGACACAAAACCTCTGAGATGCATAATGACACATCAAGCTCTAGTATTGCTACTATAAGGATGCATAGAAAAGCATTGATCGAGATCAATCAACCAAGTATCTGCCTTGGTACGTATACTAGAACCATCAAAAGTATGGGGATGAGCTCTAAGGAGATCCCTCATGTGACCTACAACAATACTATTTCCATCCACCCTATCCCTCACAACATTAACTCTCGAATGACCTGGACTACAAGAATGCTCATGCTTAGCTCTAGCATCCTGACCATCCCATCGAGAAGGGTGTGACTCCTCCTCATGAGATACCTCATGACAAGGTCCTAATCGGTCCATAAATTTTTGTAAAAGAGTTAAACCTAAGCACCCCTGAACCCTTCCTCTTGGTTCTCAACATGATATTCTTCTTGATGCTCACCCCAATTACCTTGATCTACATTACATCGGGTGTTGCAACAAGGAATAGTGGCTCTACCACTGACTCTTCCACTAGCTTTTCCCCTAGGAGGCATCCTTTAGGAAACAAAGAACAAATCAAAATAGATCATCACAAGGATGGTCTATACACCATACTAAGGTGTGAAAGTAACACCATACTAAGGCGTGAAAATATAACAACAAGACTATGGAAAATAATATAACAAGCTCATGCCACACATTCCAAACACAACATAACATAGAAGGCTCAAGTATGCTAGAGATCCCAGTGTGTGAACATGGGCTTTGATACCAGATGTAACATTTGGCTACATAACCCTGAAGGGTAAAAGCCAAAAGAGGACAAGATAATTTTATTTTTGAACATGAAGTGATAACATAAACATAAAATAGTTGTTGATTTGATATATCGACAACATTCATGGCCCAGTATGGCCGAATGTACAACCCAAAGGAGAGTTATAATTCACCCTCTAGTGAAAAATTGCTAAAACTACATTCACTTTAAACACCAATTCAAATGTTCCTAATATCCATTTCCACTTTTAAACATAAAGCCATAATGACCATCATAGTACAAGTGAGTTCGATACCAACACCAAAAATCGTAAGCCAAATATAAAACAAAACATTTCTTCTCATCAAATTATATGATTACATCTTCTCTCTCAAGAGAGTACAATATCCATAAAGGAATATACATGAGTAGAATGGCATAGCCATGAATAAGATATATCAACTGATAAAATAAGTACAAGAGAGAAAATCTCCAACTAGTGCTTCAATACTGTACACCGGTCCCCAATAGTGGTGGCAACACCTCCTAACCATGTGGAATCATAAGAGACCACCCCACCATGATTGAAGGTAGTCATAAGGCCCAAATAAAAGTAACAAGGCAAGGGTGATACATGGCCAACACTCACATTAGTCAGGGGGAAAACACAGAATACAATGCATAAAGCCAATGTCGCAACATGGAGATGCTCATCTACTAACATGTTGGGTACTACTCAAGACTACTAAGGTACTAGGTACTAGAGTGAAGATTGGAAGGAGTGTCATCATGTATGCTCGAAGGGATGGAACCACATGGAATCAAGTACACCTCTCATACATACGAGGAGACTCAATCATGCCTAAATCAATTCCCTATAGATGAATAACTCAACGCGCCACATATGGATAGGCCTTCTCGAGTGCATCCTTAGCATTTACAAGCACTCAAGGGCATACACAAGGACTCATTATCTTATTAATGTTTTACCCCATTGTTTTTATTTAGTTATCACTTGTTTACTATAACTCTGCTACTAGTTCCCCTGGCAACCACTTGTAGGCCTTGGGCCCGTAGAGATCCACTCCATAAGACCACTCTAATTACCTAGAACTAATCTCATCTCGTTTAACCAAATGCGGTATACAAAACCAAATTAAAACAATTCAAGTAAAAACCACTATTTCGTGGTCAAATCCATTTTCCATTCCTTATTTCCATTCCATTCCATTCCATCCTTCCCTTCCATTCTTCCATTCCTTCCCTTTCATTGACCTGCTCCATCTTTCAATGTTATTCATTCCATTATGTCTCCATATTTGTTTGATCTGTCCGATTCTTAATTTAAATTTCTTGTGATGGGTCAGTTCATTGTCCGTCCATTCCGGGTCAGTCCGCTCCATTCCTTCCTTCATCTTTCATTCCTCATCAGTCCACAATCTCACCCAATATCTACGTAGTTCCATGTATGACCTTGATTTCCCTTCTCCATTTCTTCGTTGTAGTATAATTGCCCTCAGATTATTTAGTAAGTATGCAAGTACAACCTTGATAGATGTGATTATAGAAAAATATCAAAGATTAACAAGTAATTGCTCCAAAAGTTATTAGATTTTGGGGGAGGTCGCAATGATAAAAGTCAAATCAATTTATAGAAAATTGATCATTCGAATGACAGGCCATGATCGACAGATAAATAGACGATAGATATCAAAGGATTCAACATGCATTATGATAACTGTTAGTACTGACATGAGTGATAAAAACTAAGAATAGAGATAAAGATTAAATAATGATTTAATCTTCGAGTTTGATATTAAAAAATAGAAGAATAATGTTTGCATGACAAAGATAAAGATGGATTAAAAGCAATGTTCTATTCAAACACACACACAAAATTTAATTAATTAAATAAAGATATTTAATTAATATGTATGTACATTCATATGAGTTAGAACTAGATAATTGACTGGTTATGACAGAGTTTATATGCGAAAGACACTTAGACATTAAATTAGGAGATAACTAATTGATTTAAATAGATCTCGAGTCAAGTGGGAATGAATACTTAGATAACTTAAACATTTATCTAAATATAAAGGAATGTGTTAAAAATAGACTTTTATGAATTAAATGATTATTTAATTCAAGATTCAACATTTAGGGTTTAATTAAATAAATAAGATTTATTTAATTGAATATAGAAAAGGTTAAATGAATAATTAAATAATTAAAGTATTTATTTAATTATAGTCAAAAGTATGGTAAAGGTAAATTAAATAAGAATTTATTTAATTTAAGAAGGATAAAGTTAATTATTGACGTAATTAAATAAAGGATGCTTATTTAATTAATCAGGATAGAATAAAGATAATGTGAATTAATTAAATAATTGAGTTTATTTAATTAATAGAAGAATAACTATTAAAATGAATTAATTAAATAATTAAGTTTATTTAATTAATAGAATAAAAAGAACTTTAGAAAGTAATTAAATAATTAACATTATTTAATCATGACCATGAAAGTACAAATTATGAAGAAATTGAAGTCGCAGGCTTAGACCAAATTTCAATGTCTACATTTGCCCCTCTTTGATACAATGTCATTTTAGTGTTGTGTCAAAGAAAATCAATCAAAAACATGCCCTAGTCATGCCCTAGTGTAGAATAGGTGAATCTATGCCATGTCGAGAAAATTGACAAATTTTCAAAAAATATCAAAAAATTTGGAAATACTCCAAGTTAGTCAATTTGATAGCCATAAATGCAGTGGAGTTGACAAAATTGAATTTCAAGGTGGTATGGACGTATATAGGTCGATTGAAGTTGGAAGTTTTTCACGGCAATAGATAAGGTCAGAAGAAATGCCACCCAAAACCCTAGGTATAAATAGAAAAGGGGTGAAAATCCAATTCATTTTCACCTTGCAAGTTTTGAAAATTGAGATTTTGCTCTGGAGTGTCCTAGCGACAATGTCTCTAGTTCCCTACTCATCTCACTGTGCCTATCGCATCTAGACATTTAGGCAACCTGTAGATGCGGGTCCCCAATATGTAGTATGAAACCAACTCCTGAATATTTAATTTGCACACATTTTTATGCATTTATTTCACTTTTTTCTTATACGTTACTTTTGTCAAAAATCACATTTGCACGCGTAACCAACACATATGTATGCGGAATGACGCAGTTGATAATTCACGTGTTTGTTTAGTGTAGGGTTTTTAAAATTTATATGCACTTGTATTTTATTTCAACACATTTGTTTTTTTTGAATCGTAGTTTCATTTTACATTTACACATCAAATTATGTTATGCATTTCAAAATATTTCAACGCATTTGCATTTTACATTTATGCATATAGAATTATATTACACATTTGAAAATTGTTTTCAACCTATTTGTGTTTTTGATAGCACGTTGAGTATGCATGACTGTATGTATACACATTTGCATGGTAGAACACATTTGTATTCTAGATTGACGTATATGACAATTTGTGACACATTTGAAAATTTAAGTAACACATTTGATAATTTGTGATGCATTCGACTGGCGTGGAATTTTGAATTTTTGACTAGGATAGGTTGTCAATTCTAACATGAGGCATGCATAATTCCATTGCAGGTTGTATTGGATCCTATCTATACTAGAGAGTAGAGATTGTTGACTTTACACTTCTGTGATAGTTTGTGGAGTGGGGAGAAACAATTTCTATGGCATTTGGGTTTACATCATGTGACATTCATGCCCACTATTCAGGAAAACTAAGGATTGTTGATTGTGTTGTGTGAGCGATAGCATTCAGAGACATCGTCATTTCATCTGTCGATAGGTGAGGTGACGATTACATTAGAGGATGTGTATAGGATATTGAGGCTACTGATTCGAGGAGCTAGAGTGATGTATGATACATAGAGGGGATTTGCGGAGATGTGTAGATAGTATCCCCATGATGACATTAGACAGTTGGGGATTGACCATTATGAGGTTAGATGACATGTGCTAGTAGAGAGATATGATAGGTTAGATTGTTTATTATGTACATTGATAGGAGGTATAGTTCTTCCTGACCGTCAAGTTCATGGATTTCCTATAGGATGAGGGGAGATGCTTATAGGAATGCTTGAGAGACAGGTGGTTTATGCCCAAGGTCCTTGCTTATTAGCCATGTTATACTTTCATTTACATGATATAGCCTACAAAGAGGCATAGTCCATGAGTTGTGGTACCACACTCCTGATGATATGGGCGTGGGAATACATAGTTATTTTCCATCCACTAGTTACAGTAGAGGTACAACAAGGATCACCATATGCCTTTCATTACATGGGGGAAAACATGCAGAAATATGTTGGTGATACTGGATACTATAGGCATGCCATTGATACGATGGTGTAGTTCATTTGGAGGCCTTATATGGATCACCCATAGTGGACGGATGAGGATGGGAACTTGACATATTGCAGACAGACACAATACTTGATTGGATGGACCGTCTCACATGTGCACATCATTGAGAGGCACTTACTAGATAGGGTATTGAGATAGTTTGGTAAGGTGTAGGATGAACCTCAAGGTCGAGTAGAGTATGCCTGATCATCGAGAGAGGTGACTCTATGGGGTGCTAAGATTCCATTTTCCACTGCAGAGGTAGACATTGATGCATTGCAACCAGTACAATGGGGGTGGAGAGGTAGAGCAACTAATCTGGGCACAACAGTTGCATATGATACATGGTGAGCAGAACACATGCCAGTACCATTGACTGATCTAGATCAGGATGCACCTATAGAGAGGTGAGGGATAGGGCCGTGAGGAAGACATGGAAGAGGCAGAGGTCGCGGTGGGAGAGGTGGGAGAGGTGATGGTGGAGATGGAGGAGGAGGAGGTCAGAGAGGTGGTGGGAGGGGGAGACGTGGTCGTAGAGGGTGAGGCCCACACTTATCACCCATCTATGAGGGGGAGAGGGAGGGAGAAGATGTTCCCATGCTTGGGGTTGGCAGAGGTGAGGAGGAGGTTGATGTTGGAGTTGGTGGTGAGGAGAATGCAATAGAGGAGGACATTTTGAAGGAGCATGTAGAGGAGGAGGTAGTTAGGGAGGAGGTAGAGATAAATGCTCTTGGTTTTCTTGGTGTATATCAGGACGATGATGAGGAGGGTGATTAGAAGCATGAACTCCAAGACAAGATCCTGGAGGAGTTGGAGGATGATGGGATGGAGAGGCCATAGTAGGATGATATTGGTTTTGTTGATCAGGACACAACAGATCTACATGCTCAAGCTGCATCCCTAGAGGAGAGGATGAGGGTATTGAAGTCAGAGAGAGATTCCCTACAGATGGAGAGAGATAGAGCATACATGGGTAGGGAAAATGCCATAGCTTGAAGACAAGAGATCGAGACAATATTTTTAGAGATTAGAGCTCTTTTTAGTAGGCTAGCTGATGCCTTCACTCAAGCGTTAGTCATATATGGTGAGAGAGCTTCCTATTACATGGACCTATATGAAGCAGAGGTTCCTCTAGAGAGATAGGCTCCTAGTTTTTCATAGGAATGTAGTGGTAGGTCTCAGAGTAAGACTTGCACCAGGACAGTGAGTACAGAGGGGGTTGAAGGGCCTCACAGATAGAGACCATATGACATGCCTCCTTCAGCACACAGGTCATCAGGATCCCGCCATCATTCGTCTTCACATTCTGTCATGGTAGCAGTGGGAATTCCAGTTAGGGACATGTATTGATATTTATTGATGGACATTGGATTTTGATCATAGAGCCTATGGGCTTCATTGTTTATTGATACATTATGACATTGTGATGTGACACTTTTTGAGCGATATATATATATATATGTATGTATGTATATATGATTTTAGTGCATGAGTTCTCATGATGATATGCGCCTCTATGTATGGTTATGCACCTTTATTTATATGTTATGTTCTATAAGGATTTCCTCCCAACCAACCCCGTCCATATGTATGCAATTTATGATTATGAGATGCAATGTGATTTTTATATATACAATTTTATCTACATGTGATGCTATATGTTTGATGATGATGGATAAAATGTGATGCATATCTTTACAATTGTTATGTACATGTAATTCTTTTGTTATGTAATCTATGATAATGAATGCCTATTATGCCATGATTTCCTAGATATGATAGATGTTTATGTTTTTTGTGTTTTGATAATGCAAGATATATGTATGATTTAAAATGTATGATATTTATATGATTTTTCTAACATGAATGCATATGGAGGATGCTTTATATTGTTGTGTGTCACATGACTCCATCATACCTAAGAAAGAAGAAATGCTAATAAAAGAAAATGAAAAATAAAAGAGATTATTTTAGTATTAGATTCTCTCAACATTTTCCAAATCACAAAGGTTACACTCTATCATCATTGGCTGCAACTAATACAATGAGACAAACACCATTATATGACATGATCACAGTGCAGGTCATCCACCTACACCAACAAGGATAGCTCTAGTAAGGGATTGTCTTAACTCATACTAAGGGCACAATTGCCCCAATCTTTTTGTCAAGAAAAACCATAGACAACAAACAAATAAAAGACGGTTCATGAGACATCATCGGTCCTCTAAATCCTTCATGGGACATCCTTGAGGAAACTAGTAACATGAAAATCCATAGTTAAAAGACAGTTGTTTGTCCACAATTAAAAGACGCTTGGACAAACAACAATCAAATAAATGGAATAATAATACATCATCATTGTTTCCTCTAAATCCTTTCCAAGGGACATCCTTGAGAAAGCCAGTACAGGATCTCCAACTACAAAGTCAAATGAAATGATAGTTAAATAAGCCACACAACAAAAGCCAATAAACATTTCTAAACTTGATCCTGTTTGTTCTATTTTTGATTGATAAGACCTAATTTTAGAGATATTACATACTAGATATGATTGCTGAGTCTTAGTCTTTGATGTTATGAATATCTATATAAGGCACACAAAAGCCTATTATTTCAAAGACATGCATCGTATAAGACGTTGAGTCTAATGTCGTTGATGTGGTAACTTGTGTAAGGTCATGTTGATTGTTTGACAATGTCTATATGTAGGAAGGACTCATCCTGTACAAGACATAGATTTTTTTGCTGATATCTATATTTAGGAAGGACTCATCCTGAATAAGACATAGGTTGATTGTTTTGATGATGTCTATTTTTAAGAAGGACACATCTTGTAGCAATTATGTTGATTTATTTGATGATGCAGTTTGACATTTTGCCTGGACTTGGACTTGATGAGACATTGAAATTATTCCATCTTGTTGGATGCAGCTGACCTGATATGATGTGTTGATAGTTGGTTGGTGATGATGAACCCTGAAGGAAATGACCTATATGGCCTCTGGGGGCTCACTATTTCCTGATTTGGCCTTGCCTATGTTATACATGTGAAGAGATCCTGAAGTCTCGACTAGACTTTGACTAACAAGACTTACTATAAAAAGCTTGATTTGTATGAAGATATCTGACTTGTGTGGTAGTGCACGTGATGAAACCTAATGGACTGACCTAGTGTGGCCTCAAGGGCTCATCAATTGATGGCATTGCCTACATTGTACATGCAGAGACCTCGTAGTTCGACTCAAACAATGATATTTTCCTCTAGACAAATGGATTGAATCATGATTTTATATAGACAAACCTAAAAAGGATCCATATAATGCTCCTAGGGGCACATCAGATTTATCTCTTGCCTTACATCCAAATGCAGCAGATTTGACAAAATGACAAAGACTCCATAAGCGCATTGACTTAACTCTATTTTATGATTTTGACATGTTTGATTTTTTGTCTTGGAAGTTTCTAATGTTTGTATTTTCTCAGGACATTTTATATTTTTTTTGGATTTTCGTAGGATATTTTTTAATGTTTTTGGTTTTTCAATGGTTTTACGTCTTTAGGATAGCCAATTTAAGAACCAATATGACGCAAGTCAAGTATTTTCCCCCAGTTGAGTATAAGACCAATTGATTATGATAAGGATGAGATGGGGGATATGAAATGCATTTGATGTCAATTGTTCCAAGTTATGAAAATGACTACCATTTATTATGAATGGTATGTACAAATGATGGATGAAAAACATAGGTGATATGTACAGGGATAGATAGTATGTACAAGGATAGATAGTATGTACAGGGATAAATAATATGTACAAGTATAAGCAATATGTATAGGTAAGTTAGATTAGAATAATGGTAGAAAAAGGAGCAGAGTCAACTACACATGGTGCCTATTTTCCAGGTTTTCACCATGGTACTTATCCAAAGCGCCACTGAGCTGGTTTTCACTATTGGACGACTTATTTTCTTTATTTTCTAATTTTTTTGATGTTACCAAGACACCTATTTTATAGGTTTTCACCTAGGTAACAATTTTTAAATTTTTTTTTTTGATAATTAAGACAAGGCTCTCAAAAGCTATGCATAGAATTTCTTTAGATGAAGACTATTGATAGGTGTTGACAACAGTTCTCCTTCAGGAGTAGAGAGTTGCTCTTGATCCAAAGGATTTTGTGATAATGTAAGGTCCTAACCAGTTAGGTTCAAACTTCCTTGGTTTCTCTCTTTCAGCTTGATTCTTAGGATTCTCCATTAAGACTAGGTCACCAATGTCAAAGTTTCTATTCAAGACCTTCCTATTGTAGCTATGACAAAGATGATTCTGATATGCTTGGAGATGATCTAATGCCCTCTATCTTTGTTCATCTAGGAATTCTAAATCATGTAGTCTTGAAATTCGATATTCTTCATCGTCAATGTAACCTTTCAAGGAAACCCTCAAGGAAGGAATCTTGACCTCAATAGGTAGAATGGCTTCAAAACCAAATACTAAAGAATATGGAGTGGCACTAGTGGGAGTATGGATGCTTTTGCAGTAAGCCCAAAAGGTTGGATTAAGTTGTAAATTCCAATCCCGACCGACATCATTGATAGTCTTTTTGAGGATTTTGATGATAGTTTTATTAGATTCCTTTGCTTGGTTGTTACCTTGTGGGTAATATGGGGTAGAAAAATGATGTTGGATATGGAACTCTTCACAGAGATGGAAAAATTCTTGGTTCTTGAATGGATGACCATTATTTGTAATAATGGATTGAGGAACACCATACTGATAGATGATATAGTTTAAGATAAACTTAGAGATTTGTGTGCCAGTGATGTAGGTCATAGAAATAGCCTCAATCCACTTCATAAAATACTTGGTGGAAGTAATGATGAACTTATGGCCGTTGGATGATGTGGGATGTATCTTTCCTATGAGGTTGAGTCCCCATTGGGCAAAGGGCCATGGTGACGTTATGGGATGGAGCTCCTGTGCAGGTGCATGTATCAAGTCTCTATGTACCTGACATTGATGGCATTTCTTAACAAAGACATATGATTCCTTTTCCATGGTAGGACAATAGTAACCTAGTCTCATAATTATTTTAGCTAAGGTAGGACTACTAGAATGGGATCCAAATATACCCTTATGTACCCCATGCAAGGTTACTTGTGCTTTGTTAGTATCAAGACATCTCAATAGGGTATTATCTAAGGCATGTCTATACAAGGTGTCTCTGATGATGGTGTACTTGGCTAACTTGTGAAGGAATGCCCTATGTTTGTTATTAGAAAGGTCAGGGGGTATGATTTCAACATGGAGGTAGTCATAGATATCTTTATACCATGGGGAATTGGGACCAACAATATCACATACCATCTTCAAATTTGGGATGTCGTAGGTAGGGACCAAAAGTTCTACCAAAAACTTGAACTTAGGCACATTGCTAGGTATGTTGACGAGTGAAACAATAATAGCCATGGCATCTGCTACCCTATTTAGAACATGAGGTATTTGATGAAATTCAACCTTGTCAAAGTACTCCTTGAAACTATTTTCCATGCATTTTTAGGGATCAAGCTTTTCATCCTTAGTTTCATAGTCATCATTTACCTATCAGATTACTAGTTGAGAATCACCATAAACCTGTAGGTTCTTGATCTTCCATTTGATTTCCATGCATAATATTGTCACAAGAGCCTCACATTTTTCTATGTTGGTACATGGAAAGTAAATCTTGAATGACTTGGGGATAGAATCACCCTGTGATGTGATGAATAGGATACCAGCCCCTGAGCCATGATTCGTATGGGACCTATCAAAGTATAGTTTCCATGTCGTGCCTGTGTCAATGGTGAATATAAAATCATTAGGAAAATCTACAACTAAATGGTGATATGCTTGTATCGGTGCATCAACTAATTGATCAGCAATGACTTGTCCCTTGATAGCTTTTCACTCTACGTACTAGATATCATACTCACTAAGTATCATAACCCATTTGGCCATTCATCTTGTTAATGCGGCTTTTCTTAGAAGATATTTTAAAGGGTATATCTTGGCAACCAACATTGTTTGATGGTTCAACATATAGTGCCTTAGTTTTTGGGTAGAAAATACTACCACAAGACAAGCACGTTCAATGGTACTATAGGTAAGCTCCTAACCTACCAAAGTCTAACTGATATAGTATACTACCCTTTCATGACCTTCATCATCATTTTGTGCAAGAAATGCTCCAAGTGATGAATGGGTTACTAAAATATAGAGAATCAATTGTCTTCCTTCAACTGGTGGCATTAAGACTGGTGGTGTGAGTAGATAATCCTTAATTAGTTGAAAGGATTCCTGTCATTTACTTGTCCATACAAAAGGTATTCCTTTTCTAAGTAAATGTTGAAAGGGATGTGTCTTATTTGCTAACTGCACTATAAATATTCTAATGGATTGCAGTCTCCCTTGTAATGTCCTTAGTTGATTGAGATTAGCTGGTGGAGGCATTTCCATGATGGCTTTGACCTTGGCTAGATCCACTTTAATGCCTCGTCTAGAGATGATGTAACCCAAAAGATTTCCTGATTTCACTCTAAACACACATTTATTTGGATTTAGTCTCACTTTATACTCTTCTAGCTTTTGAAATATGTTTAAAACCTGAAAAAGATCTGGCCTTGCTAGTGATTTAGCAATAAGGTCATCAACATAATCCTCCATAAGAGTGTGCACAAGGTTGTGAAAAATAGTGGTCATAGCTCGCTGATAGGTTGCTCCAACATTTTTGAGTCCGAAGGGCATGACATTCCAACAATATGTTCCCCAAGGACATGTGAAATTTGTTTTAGGTTGGTCTTCAGTTGCAATCCCGATCTGATTATATCCTAAAAGTCCATCCATAATGGATAACATCTCATACTCTACTATCATGTCTATTATCATGTCAATGTTGGGTAGAGGGAAGTCATCCTTAGGAAAAGCTTTATTTATATCTCTAAAATTTGTGTAGATGTAGATGCCCCCTATTGGTTTGGTGACTAGTACAAGATTGGAAATCCAATCTGCATAGTTGATTGATCTATTGAAGCCAACTTCTAATAGTTTCTTCAGCTTAGCCTTGACTAGTAAATCAATTTGTGGGTGCATTTTCCTCAATTTCTATTTCACTGGATTTACCCCTGGTTGCAAGGGAAAATGATGTAGTACAAGTTTAGGATCCAACCCAGGCATGTCTGCATATGACTAGGAAAAATTAATCTATCTTTGTGTAAAGAAGTTGCAAAATTTTGGCTGGTCTTCTTTTGTCAATGATGCTACAAAATATATCAGCTGGGGATTTTCTCCTATACCTATGTTAACTTCCACTGATTCTTCAACTAGCATGGGTGACTTTTCCTGTGCAACAGGGAGAATGTTCAAACCTCCATTCTTAGGTGCCTTAGAGATGTTTTTTCCTTCAAATGCATCCTTATTTTTTGCTTTTTCATTGTGTAAGGGCACCTTTCGGTTTTCACCTAGAGAATCATCATTTTTATTTTTGTCATTATTTTTCTTATTTTTATGACTGTAGGGTTGAACATATTCCATAAAATATGCTTTGTTGTCCAAGTCAATGGTAAATGCAACCTTGTGATCACCACTAGGTATGCCTTCCAACAATTGCTTTGTTGTTCTAAAAAATTTCTAAGACGGGTGTGTCTTGTTGGTCCCAATCAATGAGCTGGGGATAGACTAAGGGCATGTCATCATTGGAGTGGTCAAAGTTCAACGGGGTCAAGGTAAAATATGAATTGTTCATATAGTCATAAAAGTTTCGTACCAAGTCCTCTTTGCTCTTTTTCTTAGATTTAGGTGGATTCAGAGGTGGGCCTAATTCCAAGGTTTGGTTATTTGAAATGGATTGGTCAAGTTTCCAAGAGGTAGGATCGAGAGATTCCCAATAGTAATGTTTAAACCATTCCTCTTTTGTCAAATTCTTAGGTGGATACGAATTCAATGGATTTGGAAAAGAATTCAACATTAAGTCAAGTTCTCCAAAAAGTTTATCAAGGTCCATGGTAGAGGTGGAGGATAGGGAATCCCACTCATATTCGTTAGAGTTGGGGGAGTCATAGGAGGGTTGATCAGAGGGTTCGTTAGATGTCTCAATATCTTCTGAAACACTCACTTCCTTGAGTAAAGGTGATGTGGTACTAGGAATGCCAATCTGAATTGGTTGAAACTTAAGTTCTAAGCCTTTCAACCATTTAGAAACAAAAATTGGTTCTATCTCCCATCTTGATGTAAGCCTAAGACACTATGTCGATTATATCCCTTTCTTTGCATGATTATGAAACCTTTGCCATATTGGTCTGTAAGAATGTGAGCAAGTGAGGGAGGTTCTTTAGGGTCTTCTCTATACAACCAGGTGGTCACATCTTCTGCACGTATGGCTTATTTGCTTAACTCTCCCCATTTTGTAAAGGTTGTTGAGGGAGGAATGTGTATGGTGACCACTGCTTGTCTCCTATCTAATGTAGGTAAAAAATATGACTTAGGAGGAATTAGATGGCTAACACAAGATGTCTTCATGTGATATTCTCCACAACCCTTGTCTTGGATCTTGACCCTAGGAGTGGAAGGTAATGAAGGAGAAGTGGATGTTCTAGTGAGAATGGATGGATCGACATAATGAGATGAATTGGATGATGAGGCTTCTTGGTTTATAGGCACTTGGTGTTGAGGTGTCTCTCATAGACTGGTGCAATATTGGAATGGATCTAGGTCATCATATATTGTTATTTCAGTTCCATTGTAGGGGAATTTTAAACATTGATGATATGTGGAAGGAACTGCCTTCATGGCATGAATCCATGGTCTACCTAATAGAAGATTGTATGGAAGGGTGAGATCCAAGACTTGGAATTTTGTCTCCATAATTACAAGACCAATTTTGATAGGAAGTGTTACCACCCCCGTTGATTTTTTTCCTCATCATCATAAGCCTTAATGACAATACTTTTGGTTGTGTCTACACATGCTTTCAAGAAACCTAATGCCTTAATCAATTTTAAAGTGCATAGATTTAACCCTCACATCTTTTGCATGTATGGATTCTTTGCTTAACTCTGCCCATTTTGTAAAGGTTGTTGAGGGAGGAATTTGTATGGTGACCACTGATTGTCTCTTATCTACTGTAGGTAAATCGTATGACTTAGGAGGAATTAGATGGATAAAATAATAAGATGTCTTCATGTGATATTCTCCACAACCCTTGTCTTGGATCTTGAACCTAGGAGTGGAAGGTAATGAAGGTGAAGTGGATGTTCTAGTGAGAGTGGATGGATTGACATAATGAGATGAATTGGATGCGAGGCTTCTTGGTTTATAGGAATTTGGTGCTAAGGTGTCTCTCATAGATTGGTACGATATTGGAATGGATTTGGGTCACCATCTATTGTTATTTTAGTGCTATTGTAGGGGAATTATAGACATTGATGATATGTGGAAGGAACTGCCTTCATGGCATGAATCCATGGTCTACCTAATAGAAGATTGTATGGAAGGGTGAGATCCAAGACTTGGAATTTTGTCTGCATAACTACATGACTAATTCTAATAGGAAGTGTTACCACCCTCTTTGATTTTCGATCCTCATCATCATAAGCCTTAATGATAATACTTTTGGTTGTGTCTACACATGCTTTCAAGAAACTTTAGTTTTTTCAACAAGGACTTCAAGGTGTAATGAGTCGTTATGATTTTTCTTTTTAGTTGCATAGTCTTGTTTGGAGAATGTGGCATGATGATTATTTTTCAAGTAACCTACCATTTCCTCGAAATGATTAACATCAAGATCATTAGGGATAGTGGTTCTTTGTAAGGCCTTGTCTAAAATGGATTGATGTTTAGGGGAGATACGTAACAATTCCAAGATAGAGATTTGGGCTGGGGTCTTCCCCAACTGATCAAGTAAGTTATACTACAACTTGGAACTCTATGATATCTATTGTGATGGAGGGCCTTGAATGGTGATCTTGGTCCGGTGAGTGTTAACAACACACTCAGGAGTTTTATTTATGGTGATGGTATTGATCTGCTCATCAGTAGCTCAAATATGGTTTATGATTGTGCCCTTGTAATCATGTTTGACACTAGCATAATTGGCCAAAGTATTGGTCTTGTTACTTGAACTAGGGGATTTTCCTTTCCCATGATCATGTAATGGATCTGAAAATACCTTGTGATCAATGTTTGAAGATGTAGTTTTCTATCCACTGACTTCAATAATTCTATTGTTGACAAAGTCTTGTATGATGTTTTTCAATTGATGACAATTTTGTAGGCTATGTCCTTTGGTCTGATGGAAATCACAAAAGACATCATCCCACCAAGATGGTTTGAATTGCCTTGGATCATATTGTCTTGGCTCTTGAAGCTATATAAGATTGTGTTGCAACAACTTTTTGAAGACCGACTCGATGGGTTCCCTGAGGGGAGTAAACTCATGTTTTGGAAATCATCTCTATTGTTGTTGCCATTGGGTGTTTTGGGTAGTGTTGGGGGTTTGGTTAATGATGTTGAGTGTATTGGTAGAGGGGTTACTTCCTCTAAGTGTGATGATCGGTCCTTCTTGTAAAGTTTTAGTATCATCTACCCCATCATTGGTAACATTTTTATTCTGAGAGCAAAACTTGTTTCTATCACTAGAAGTGTTTTGCATAGTTGGATTTTTGTTGGGTGTCTATGTCTTAAGTTATCATTTTTCAATGAGATGTTTTTCTAGTATGACCCCATTTTCCACTAGTTTTGTAAAGGATGTGCAACAATGTACCCTTAAGTTACTTCTCAATTTTGGTTGAGGTTTTCTTGGAACATAGTGACCTTCTATTTCTCAAGTATCTCAATAGGACATTGACTGTCTATAGTTCTCCATCTTTGGAAGAAAGCGATAAAAGTTTCCCCTTCGTCTTGTGCAGTATGACACAAGGTTGCTATGTTTATTTCATGGTCAATGTTAAAGGAAAAATTTTCAATGAATTTCTCAGCTAGTTCACCCCATGATTTTATGCCATAGTCAAGACTTGAAAACCACTCTAGTGCAATTCCAACAAGACTTCTTAGAAAGAGTCTCATAAGATAGGTGGGGTCGTAGGCGACATCTATGCACATCGTGGAAAATTCCCTTTTGTGTTCAATTGGATTTTTCTTTCCATTGTATTTGGGAAAGTTTGGTATGACATACCCATGAGGGAAAGGTGTCATATAGAATAATTTATTGAAGGGAAATGGGCATAAATCCTTTTTTGAATAAGGTTTTCTTGTTAGACACTGCCATGTTATCCATATAAGTTTGAAGTGCATGCATTTGTGTCTACAAGACGTCAACTTGAGTTAATGATGTGTTAACTGGATTATTTGGATCTATATACATGTTTTGGTATCCAACTTTGTGTGATGGGTTTTGATTAAATGTGGGTATGTAAAGTGGGTTTGGATTCAAAATGTTAGTGAATGGATTTTGATTCAGAATCTGTGAGAATGGATTTTGATTTAGAGTTTGTGAAGTTTTGGGTCAGTTTCCATATTGGAAAGAGAGTATGCCTCCTGTTTGTGAAACCCCAATCTGCAGTATAGTACTAGTGACATGAACACTAGGTATAGCTATTGTTTGTGGAATAGTGCTATTGACATTGATACTTGGTATATGAGTTGATGTTGTAGATTTTTTGTTCCCAACAAAAGGACCAAAGGGATTGGACGATGATGCCCCTATGGTAAAATTTATCCCCTGTGTTGAGGTAGGCATACCAAATGGAGTTGTGTGTATTGTTGAATCACTCTATGTGGGTCCTCTAGATGGTATACTAGTAGTCACTTGAGGTATAGTAGTACTAGTGGTAGTTGTGTTTGTTCCCCGAGTAGATGCATTTTGTAGGGTATGAATATCAAAACCAAGAGGTAGTTTAGCACCTTCTGCTAGAAATTTGGCTAAGTGTCGTTGAGGATCATTTACTAGATAATCATCTACAAAGGAAGCAAACTCAGGGTCTTTTGTGACAACATCTAGATCTTCCACTATCACATGTCCTTGTGTGTTTCTAGTACCAAATTTTTCTAACAAAGTCTTATGAGGTCTAGATGAAGCTACCCCTACAAAGGGGTTTGAGAATGGATTGGTGAAATCATTTGGATCAACCATCTTTTCTCTTTCTTTCCTTTTCAATCTTGTTTGAACCATTTAATGTAAGCTCAAAGTGCAAGTGATGCAAAAGCTAAATTCATGGATGATTATGAGTCTAATCTATGTTTTTGGGATTTTTTGAATGTAAAGGATGAATGTATGAAACTATTTTTTTGGTATTTTCTTTGCAAATAAGGTATATCTAAAATGATGCTATTCTAGGATGACAGTGTCTAAATATGCAAAGTCTAAGTGATTAATTTGGAAGATTCTAACAGAGGTTATCTATCAAATATAGTGTAACCTAGGTTTCAATTTAGTTTTGACAAGGAACCCTCATAGGACTAGGACTAAAAGATAAGGTGAACTCCCAAACTTGACTGATGAGTTGGAAGGATTCATGTGTAGGATAAAAGATATGATGGCTAGGTTCAATGACAAATTTTGTTGAATCAAGGGTTTATCCAAAGCGTGAAAGGTGCCTATCCTAAATTATGCAAATAGATGACCTCTCTAAAGGAAATAAAGACCCCTAAGATGAAAGTAAGATGTATAACTAGGGTACCTATCGCTAAGACTGAATGATTCCTAAAGGATGTAATCATGCAAATTTTGAGCAAAATTTTTGGTTTCTGTCCAAGAATCGGTGAAAAAGGTTAAGTCAGATACTAGTTTGACTATTTTCTCTTGATTTGTGATAGTAAACTCTGGTTTTCTGATACTTAGGTAGATGCGTTGCAGAATTTAATAGTTGTGGTTTTCTTTCTTAGTTGTAGTTTTCTGGTAAATTTAGAATTGGATATTAGACATATGCGATTTTATTTTCAACAGATGCGACTCAAGGTATCAATTGCGATTTTGTACTGATCAAATGCGGTTTTCCAAACTCTATGCACTGGTAAAAGTTCTATGACATGGGCATATGTGTCATTCTAGACTGCAGATGTGGCTTACCTATTCAGATGCATCACAAAATGTAACAAGTGCAGGTTTTCCAACATATACAGTTTTCTAGTAAACAAATGTGAGCTATTTTGGCAGATGCGACTCAAATTTAAATAGATGCTACTCAACTCAAATTCTAGGACATGCAAATAACACTAAGTTTCTGACAGATGCGATAGACTCTGTAATAGATGTGACACTTTGTATCAGTTGCATGTTTTTGGTGATCAGTTGCAGTTTTCTAGTGACTAGCGATGTAAATCAAATCTGTTTCATGATCAAGTTTTGACAAAGACAATTAAAAGACAATGTATTTTTAGTTTGACGATCATGAACGTGTGTATTTCTAGAAAACAAGTACAATCCTAAGGCTGTGAAGGACAATATTTATTGAGTTCTCACTTGGTTTTTATCCCAGCTTGGCTTATTCAAGGTGGATGACTAGTAGCTTGACCCCATTGGCTCCCCTCCATGGCTCAACACTTCATTTAGGGCAACCAAGCTACAATACCCATGAAACTCCCATGGCATACTTCTCATCTCTATAATGAACCATAAAAATGTGAGACGGATTCACAAGTCCAACATGCTGCACTAGTAAATAAAGGGATTTTGGACACTACAAACAAGGGTGTTTAATTCGATCATTCCGTTCATGGGGTATCATCCATGTGGTGAGAGACCATTTCTGCCCTTCTCATCGAACCAATACTCGTGATTCTTGAGCTTTCCTCAAGAACCTACTTTTATATACTAGCTAGAAGTCGCTCAAGTTTAATGTGTGACTGGTTTGAGTTGTCTTAGGGTGAGTACTTTTTCTCACCAAGATAGGCCCAATTTCTAGAGTTAGTAACCGGTTCTCTTGCACCTAGGATCACACAAATGCGCAAGGGGAGAGGGTACTTTGATATACTGAATCGTAAGGGTAATAATAGAGCATGCTTTCGCACCAAACATAGTAGACAGTAGTAAATTTTAAACCCAAATGACAATTTTCTAATCTAACAAATAGTCTATTTCAAAATAGTCTTTGACACACATCCTGCAAAACAATTCATCAGTAGTTTGCAATTTATCTTCAGTGGTCGTCCTGCAAGAGGGGATTCAAAAACTTGTCTTCTATGATATGTCCTGCAAACACTATGTTAACTCCCTAAACACGCGCTACAAACCAAATATTAGCTTAAAATAAAATCACAATGAAAAATTGTAACTCGAAAAGTATAACCCAAAAATTTCACTAGTTAGATGCATCATTTAAATCGGTAGATGCATCGCTGATTCTCACTAGTCAATTGCGTCGCAAAAATTAATAGATGCGTCAAATTTTGTCAGATGTGTCACTATATTTGTCAGATGCAGTTCATAATATTAATTGTATCAATTTTTCTATTAGATGCGTTGTTCCGTATGATACCTACAAAAATCGAATAAAAGTCTATGGATTCGCGAAGATGGTGTCTTCACGTTGGGTTCATCAAATGTAACATCATGAAAAAAATGAAAGTTTAAAATCAAACAACAATGCAATCTAAGCTAAACAATAGAGAACAAAGGAAAGCTAAAACATAAATAAACTAAACAATCTCACCCAATATCTACATAGTTCCATGTATGACCTTGATTTCCCTTCTCCATTTTGCCGTTGTAGTATAATTTCCCTCAGATTATTTAATAAGTGTGTAAGTATAACATTGATTTGATAGATGTGATTATAGAAAAATATCGAAGATTAACAAGTAATTGCTCCAAAAGTCACAAGATTTTGGGAGAGGTTGCAATGATAAAAGTCAAATCAATTTATAGAAAATTGATCATTCAAATGACAAGCCAAGATCAAAAGATAAACAGATGATTGAGATCAAAGGATTTGACATGCATTATGATAACTGTTAGTACTGACATGAGTGATAAAAACTAAGAATAGAGATAAAGATTAAACAATGATTTAATCTTCGAGTTTGATATTCAAAAATAAAAGAATAATGTTTGCATGACAAAGATAAAAATGGATTAAAAGCAATGTTTTGTTCAAACGCAGGCACAAAATTTAATTAATTAAATAAAGATATTTAATTAATATGTATGTACATGCATATGAGTTAGAACTAGATAATTGATTGGTTATGACAAAGAGTTTATTCACGAAAGACACTTAGACATTAAATCAGGAGATAACCGACTTATTCAAATAGATCTTGAGTCAAGTGGGAATGAGTACTTAGATGACTTAAACATTTATCTAAATATAGAGGAATTTATGAATTAAATGATTATTTAATTCAAGATTCGACATTTAGGGATTAATTAAATAAATAATATTTATTTAATTGAATATAGAAAAGGTTAAATGAATAATTAAATAATTAAAGTATTTATTTAATTATAGTCGGAAGTATGGTAAAGGTAAATTAAATAAGAATTTATTTAATTTAAGAAGAAGGATAAAGTTAATTAATGACGTAATTAAATAAATGATGTTTATTTAATTAATCAGGATAGAATAAAGATAATGTGCATTAGTTAAATAATTAAGTTTATTTAATTAATAGAAGAAAAAGAACTTTAGAAAGTAATTAAATAATTAAAATTATTTAATCATGACCATAACAATACAAATTATGAAGAAATTGAAGTCGCAATCTTAGACCAAATTTCAGTGTCTACACTAGCAATATAGATTGCTCAAGAAATTCGAGAATAAAAAAAAGAAAAGAGATTATATGGGGTGACATGGTACACTTGTAGGGCATATGTTTCCCAAAAATAAAATTTCCCAAAATTGAATTTTGACTTTGCCCCAGTTGAGATATGGGAATTTCTAAATGGAATCCACATTTATTTTGCGATTGTGATAGGTGGTTAAGGTGCTGGATTAAAAAATGTGTTTTACTAGGTTGACACAAATTTTCACTAAAAATGAAAGTGTGCAAAATTTGTTTTTGACTCCAACCCAGTTGAGATTTCAGAGTTTTTAGTTGAATTTCATATTTGGTTTCAAGTTTATGATAGGATTTTTAGGGCTAGGTTAGAAAAAACATTTTTTTTGCCCCCAAATTAACAATTGGAATATGCAAACAGTGAGAGCCACTTTAAACTAAATTTTCCATTGACCTAGTATAGATTATTGTGTTTCAAGTTGAATTTCACAGTTGGATTTGAGTTTAATATAGGAGATTTGAACAGGTTTAGAAAAGTCTTTGTTTTTCCCCAATATAAATGTAATGAGCAGACTAAAAAGAAATCTCAAAACCAAAATGCCATGACAACACCCAGAACAACCAAGAATCTCAACACATTTAAATACACACATACATTTCTAACTTAGAAATACAAGGAATACACAAAAGAATACCTTTAATTCTTCCCAAATTTGAAATGAAGAAATTCTTTGTTTGCAAGGCATGACTAGATTCCAAAATAGAACAACAAGACAACAATGCTACACTGAACATTAGGATCCACTGCCCACAAAAATCCCTATAATATAACCAAATATTACTACCAAGCTTCCATTCCCAACCATGAGGTTTCTCTCTTTCAAACCAATTCAATTTTTTTTTGTTAGTTTTCTTTTTAACTAAACTCCTAAAAAAAAAAATCACATTTAAAATAACACTTTAAATCAATACAATATCAAAACTTATTTCCATTTTTATAAACTCTCAAAAAAATATATGAAATAAAACATTTAATTAAATAAACTATTAAAGCTCTCCAAATCAATTAATTAAAATCACTAAATATACAACATTCTCTATTACACTTAAAAATAATAATTTAAATCCTTAAATCACCATATGACCAATAATGAACTACATTGAAATCTAAAAGAGGAATCATTAAATCACCATAAAACTGATATTAACCTCATAACAAAAATACCTCAACAAGCAATATTGAAAAACTACATAAGACCAGAAGGAAATCCAAACATTATCACTTGGTAACTTGAGGGTAAACACACATCACAATAACATTGCACTAATAGGGTATAGTGGGCTAGGCTAGGGAATGTTTGGCCTGTGACTATCTCCAGTAACCACCATTAGGGAATGAGAGTACACTTAGGCCTGTGAATCTAGGAAAAGTTGATAACCCAGTACCTGCATCACTTTGATCACACATCAAAGTGCATTTGCATATACATATATCATAAGCCGAAGCAACATCAATCATCAAGAAGAGGGTCATGATATTGTAAGCCTCTCAGATACGAGTGTTATGACATCATCACTTTCCTAACCATAATCATACAAAAGTAACGATAACAACATCTAATCATGTAAGCATGAAATCCAACATAAACAATAATCATGCCAACAACATAACAGTCACGGAATTACACCTCATAGGTTCCAATACAAAATAATGATAAGATGAATAGTGAAAATAAAAATATATAGTTGTTAGAATCCATCAAGGAAATACAAAAGAAAAATGCAAACACAGGGGTTGTTACATCCTACCCCCTAGGACTAGGCTTACTCTTGGAAGCCTGCAAAAAGATATGGATAAAGGTCTCTCATCCTTGTCGCATCTTCCCAAGATGCTGAGGACTTACCATTAGGATCCCACTGGACCCTTACCTGCTCTATGTCCTGACCCTTGAGGGTCAACCTCTGAGGTTGAAGGATGCATACAAGCTCCAAAGAAAGTTTTTTGTCCACCTCAACCTACAAAGTAGTCCAATCAAGAACATGGGTCACATCAAGAATATACTATCTAAGAATTGAAATATGGAAAACATCGTGAATGCACGATAGACCTGGTGGCAACACAAGGTGATAAGTGACTGAACCAATCCTCTTAAGGATCTCAAAAGGTCCAAAAAACAATTTACCATCTTCGAGCCTTTCCCATAATAGATGGGGTTCTTTCACAGACAAACTCTAAGAAACACATGGTCACCCATCGAGAAGTGGCGATCTAACCTACAAGCATCAAAATACTTCCTTTGTTGATCCTGAGTTATAGCCAACTGCTCTCTAGTCCACAATACCTACTACTCCATATCCTGAAGCATCTCCAGACCCAGAAGAAATTGGTCCTGTAAGTGATCCCAACTCAACGTAGTCCTACACGACCTACCATACAAGGCCTAGAAGGGAGACATACCAAGAGAACTGTGGTACCCATTATTATAAGAAAACTCAACCAGGTACAAATAGTCCTCCCAATGAGAGTACTAATCCATAATGTGCATCCAAAGAATATCCTCTAAAACTTGATTAACCCGCTCCATCTTTCTGTCGATCTTGGGATGGTATGAAAAACTGAAATTAAGCTAAGCTCCCAAAGCATACTAAAGAGAAGTCTACAAAGTTGAAGTGAACATGAGATCACAGTTGTAAATGATCCTACAAGGAATACCATGTAGACACATAATATCCTCCATAAACACTCGAGCCACAAATTTTGTAGTGTACGAAGATCTCATGGGTGAGAAGTGTGCCACCTTGGACAACTTGTCCACTGTAACCATAATAGCATCATGACGATGTGAAGAAAAAGGTAGCCCCACTATGAAATCAACAGATATCGTATCCCACTTCCATCTAGGGATGGAATGAGGTTGCAACAGTCCTACTAGGTGTTGATGTTCTTCCTTCACCCATTGGCACTCAAGACACCGAGCCACAAAATTGGCAATATCTTTCTATAAACCTTCCCAATGATACAACTATCGAATTTTGGCATGCATCTTTGTGACACCTAGATGATCTGAATAGGGTGCACAATGGGCCTTTGACAAAACCAACGAACAAAGATCACCAAAATCTAAAACATAAATATGACCAAGATGCCACAAAATTCCATCAAGCTCAAAAGAGAAACCTACAAACCTACCCTTAAGGACTCTCCCAGACTCAATCTTTGCTCTCACCTCCTAATACCAAGTATCACTAGGAAGTAACTACAAAATATGACTCCACAAATCCACTCCAAGGGATAAAATTGATATCTCATTTCTTCTCTTGCTCAAGGCATCCACAACAACATTCTCCTTACCCTGGATAAAGCGAACCTCGAAGTCATAATCACAAAGGAACTCCATACAATGGCATTGTCGAGAATTCAAATTCGGTTAAGTGAAGATATATTGCAAACTATGATGATCACTATGCAACTCAAACCGATGTCCCAAGAGGAAATTTCTCCAACACACAAGTGCATGGACGAAAACCTCTCACTCCAAATCATGGGTGGGGTAGTTCAACTCATGATCCTTGAGCTTATGGGAGTCATATGCAATCACTCTTCCCTCCTGCATAAGAACTTCCTCCACACCCTCCAAGGAATCATTGATGCACACTACAATATATCCTATAAGATTTGGTACTACCAAGATGGGTGCACTAGTAAATTTCTCCTTAAGAGCCTAAAAGGTTGATTCACATTGATTTGACCACACAAACTTCTTCCATTTCCTTTGAAGACAAGTGATGGGATGGGCTACCCAAGAGAAATCTCTCACAAATCGACAATAGTAACCTACCAATGCCAAGAAACTGTGAACCTTAGCCACATTCATTGGCACTGACCAATCCAAAATGACTTGAATCTTAGAAGGATCCACTGAGATACCCTCTCCTGAGATGATATGGCCCAAATATCTCACCTTAGTCTAGAAGAAATCACACGGCCAAATTTCCAAAAAACTGATTATCTCACAAGCACTGCAACACTTGTCGCAAATGGCCTTGATGCTCCTCCATAGTCCTCAAATAAATAAAAATATCATCAAGGAAAATGAGAAAAAAATGGTCAAGATAGGTGCAAAACACCCCATTCATCAAACCCATGAAAGATGGTGGAGAATTGGTCAACTTGAAAGGGACAATTGTGAACTCATAATACCCATAGCATGTAAGAAATGCCATTCGATGAATATCTGCCTCATTAATGTGTATTTGATGGTATCTTGAATTCAAATATATCTTGGAGAACACCTTGTCTCCCCTCATCTGATGAAAAAAATCATCTATCTGAGGCAACGGGTAATGATTCTTCACCGTCATTTTTTTCAATTGGTGATAATCAATGCACAAGTGAAGAGATCCATCCTTCTTCAGTAGCTAACTCAACCTACCAACCAACATATTTCCTTGCCACCATGAGTCCACAATGCTCCATGAGAGAAGGAGAAATAAAAAAATATGAAGCTCCTGAATCAAAGAAGATAGATGTGGTAATCCCACATAACACACCTGAATACTCAACCACGGTGCCTTGATGTTTAGCCTGACAGTTATCAATCGCCACAAAAAATCTATGTGATCTACCAACATCACCTACTATAGGCTTTGAAGTAGCATGTCTCTGACTACCTCCATCCACTGATCTTTGAGGACAATGAACAACTATATGACCATGTTGCCCACCAGCAAAACAACCACCTCTGCCAAAAACTTCAACCCAAAAATGGTGCATGTGACTGTTGGGGTCTACCACCCCTAGAACTCTATTGTGCACTCTAAGAACTCTACATCGAACCACTCTGCTACCTACTCCAAGAATGATGATGCAATGATCTCTAGAAAATGGAGTACCAAGACCCTTCCCACTTTGTTGAGACTAAGTAGACCTATGCCTCTAACATTGACCGGATCTAGAAGGTGCTGACTAAGATCTAGATGGTCCAGCTCCTTGAGACTATGTGTCCCAAGCAACTAATCCTAAAGGAGGGGTACTACCAATTTGAACACCTACCTGACCACCAAATCCTCAATCCAATTTCTCCTTTATCAACCTTTCCTTCTCCACGACAATCTCTAGGGTCTTCAGCTCAAACACACACACCACCACCACTAATGAAAGCATTCTAGTCCCTAATGAAATGCTGCACTAACATTGGCTCATCATTAGAAATTTTAGTATACTGCTTAAGCTCAAAGAAGTGGTGCTCATAATGATCTACTATCATAGTAAATTAATGAAGCTGATAGAACTCATCAACACGTCTCTACTAGTAGTATTCTAAAAGAAATTGTGCATGAAACCTCTCTAAGAATAGTCCCCAACAAACAAAATCAATTATAGGTGAATCTTTTTCTCCTCTACTCTCCACCATGTACATGTAAAACATTTGAGACACATAATGGAACATTGATCTCTAGTATTGCTACTATAAGGATGCAGAGAAAATCATTAATTGAGATCGATCAACCAAGTATCTACCTCGATGCTTGTACCAAAACCATCAAAAGTAGGGGGATGAGCTCTAAGGAGATCCCTCATGTGACCTGCAGTATACTATCTCCATTAACCCTATTGCTCACAACATCAACTATCAAATGACCCAAACTACGAGAATGATCATGCTCAACTCTATCATCTTGACCATCCTAACAAAAAGGGTGCAACTCCTCATGAGATACCTCCTGACAAGGTCCTAATTGGTCTATTTTTTTGTAAAAGAGCTAAAACCTGAGCACCCCTGAGCCCTTCGGCTTAGTTCTCAACATGTTGTTCCTCTTAATGCTCACCTTGATTACCCTGATTGGAATTACATCAGGTGCTACGACAAGGAACAATGGCTCTACCTCTAACTCTACCACTGGCTCTAGCCCTAGGAAGCATCCTATAGGAAATAAAAAACACATCAAAATAGATCAGCACAAGGACGATTTATACACCATACTATGGAATGAAATCATAACAACAAGACTATGGAAAACAATATAACAAGCTCATGCCACACAGGCCAAACACAACATAACATAGAAGGCTCAAGTACGCTAGAGCTCCTAGTGTGTGAACATGGGCTTTGATACCAGATGTAACATCCTGCTACATAACCTCGAAGGGTAAGAGCCAAAAGAGGACAAGATATATATATTTTTGAACATGAAGTGATAACATACACATAAAACATTTGTCGATTCAATATATCAACAACATTCATGGCCAAGTATGGCCAAATTCACAACCTAAAGGAGAGGACTAATTCACCCTCTAGTGAAACATTGCTAAAACTACATTCATTTTAAACACTAATTTGAATGTTCCTAATACCCATGTGTAAGGGTAATTAATGGCCAATACTCACATTAGTCAAGGAGAAAACACATAATACAATGCATAAAGCCAATGTCGCAACATGGAGATTCTCATCTAATAACATTTCAGGTACTACTCATGACTACTAAGGTACTAGGTACTAGAGTGCAGATCAGATGGAGTGTCATCATGCGTGCTCGAAGGGATGGCACCACATTGAATCAAGTACACCTCTCTTACAAATGAGACTCAATCATGCTCGAATCAATGCCGCACAAATGGATAACTTGACACCTCACAAATGGATAGGCCTTCTCCAGTGCATCCTTAGCATTTACAAGTGCTCAAGGCCATGCATGAGGACTCATTATCTTATTAGTGTTTTACCCCATTGTTTTTATTTAGTCATCACTTGTTTACTATAACTCTACTACTAGTTCCTTTGGTAGCCACTTGCGGGCCTTGGGCCCATAGAGAGCCACTCCATAAGACCACTCTAATTACCTAGACCTAATCTCATCTAATTTAACCAAATTATGTATACAAAACCAAATTAAAACAATTCAAGTAAAAACTGCTATTTAAATATTCAAATCAGCCAAGCAAGAACAAATTCCATCTTTTAATAATAATTAAAACAATCCATATTTCATCATTAAAGTTTATTAAAACTACTCCACTACTGTAATAAGAGATTCGTCTTCCTGTTGCTGCCTATAGTCTTCTTGTAGTAGTATGATAGGGAACTAAAACAATGCACAAGCAAATAATGACAACACTTAATAAATAACAATGTTGATGGTAGGGTTTCGACATCATAAAAATGCTCAAAATAAAAAGTGCCCAGATTTAAAATTTGATCACAACCCAGTTTGTAATTTGGTGTTTCTAGTTGAATGCCACTTTTAAAATTGAGTTTAATACATGGTTTTTCAAGCTGGTAAGGAAATGCTTTGTTTTTCCCCAAATTAAAATGAATTTTACCAAGCTGAAAAGAGGAAACCAAAATCAAATTGGAGATAAAAAAAAAAGTGCAATTAAACAAATTCCAAACTAATTTCAAACACTAGAAATATATATTGCTCAAGAAATTCGAGAATTAAAAAAAAGAAGAGAGATTATATGGGGCGATAGGGTACACTAGTAGGGGATATTTTCCCCAAAAATCAAATTGCTCAGAATTGAATTCTAACTTCGACCCAGTTGAGATATGGGTGTTTCTACATGGAATCCACCTTTAGTTTTCATTTGTGATAGGTGGTTAAGGTATTGGATTAAAAAATGTGTTTTACCAAGTTGGCACAAATTTTGACCAAAAATGAAAGTGTCCAAAATTCATTTTTGACTCCAACTCACTTGAGATTTCAATGTTTCTAGTTGAATTTCATATTTGGTTTCAAGTTTATGATAGGATTTTGAGGGTTGGGTTAAAAAAATTATTATTTTTTCTGTCCCCAAATTAACAATTGGAATATGCAAACTGTGAGAGCCACTTTAAACTAAATTTTCCATCGAACTAGCTTAGATTATGTTTCAAGTTGAATTCCACAGTTGGATTTGAGTTTAAAATAGGATATTTTAAAAAGTTTAGAAAATTCTCTGTTTTTCCCCAATATAAATGTAATGAGCAGACTGAAAAGAAATCTCAAAACCAAAATGCCATGACAACACCTAGAGCATCCAAGACTCCCAACACATTTAAACACACACATACATTTCTAAATCAAAAATACAATGAATGCATAGAAGAATACCTTTAATTCTACAAAAAAATGAAATGAAGAAGTGCTTTATTTGCAAGGCACGACTAGATTCCAAAATAGAGCAGCAACAAAACAATGCTATGTTGAACACTAGGATCCACTGCCCACAAAAATCCCTCTAATATAACCAGAGCTTACTACCAAGCTTCCATTCCCAACTGTGAGGTTTCTCTCTCTCAAACCAATCATAATTTTTTTGTTAGTTTTCTTTTTAACTAAACTCCTCAAAAAAATAAATCTCATTTAAAATAACACTTTAGATCAATACAATATCAAAACTTATTTCCATTTTTATAAACTCTCAAAACAATATATGAACTAAAACATTTAATTAAATAAACTATTAAAGCTCTCCAAATCAATTAATTAAAATCACTAAATATACAACATTCTCTATTACACTTAAAAAATAATAATTTAAATCCATAAATCACCATAGGACCAATAATGAACCACATTAAAATCTAAAAGAGGACATTAAATCACCATAAAACCGATATTAACCTCATAAAGAAAATAACTTGACAAGGAATACTGGAAAACTACATAAGACTAGAAGGCAATCCAGACATTACTACTAGTTAATCAGAGGGTAAACATGCATAAAAAAAAAACTACACTAATAGGGTATAGTGGGCTAGGCTAGGGAATGTTTGGATAGTGACTATCTCCAATAACCACCATCAGGGAATGAGAGTATGCTCAGGCTTGTGAATCTAGGCATAGTCGATACCTAGTACCTACATCACTCTGATCACATGTCAAAGTACATGTGCATATACATATATCATATAGTTGAAGCAACATCAACCATTAGGAAGAGGGTCATGATATTGTAAGTCTATTGGATACGAGTGTTATGACATTATCCCTTTCCTGTCCATAATCATACAAAAGTAACGATAACAACATCTAATCATGTAAGCATGAAATACAACATAAAAAATAATCGTGTTAGGAGCATAACTACCTCAGAATTACACCTCATAGGTTCCAATACAAAATAGTGATAGGAAAAATAGTGCAAATACAAAATATACAGTTGTTGGAATCCATCAAGAATGTACAAAATCAAAATGCAAACATGGGGGTTGTTACATTTATGGTATCCAAAGGATTCTAATTTTTCTCTGAGTGCTTATACAAATGTAGATTGAGCAGGATGTGTTGATGAAAATAAAAGTACAAGTGGTATTTCATTCTTCCTTGGATGTAGATTTATGTCTTGGATAAGCAAGAAGCAAGACTCAGTGTCTTTCTCTACTGCAAAGGCATAATACATTACAACATCTTGATGCACATAGGTGTTGTGGATGAAGCCAACCTTGAAGGATATCAAAGTTTTACATGATGAACCAATTTATATATTTTGTGATAATACAATTACTATTAACATTTCAAAGAATCCAATAATATGCTCAAGGACAAAACATATCTCATCCGGTATCACTTTTTGAGAGAGAAGGTTGTAGAGAATGAGTTGAAACTAGAGTATGTGCCTACAAAGGACCAGGTTGTTGAGATATTTACTAAGGCTCTTCTTAAGGATATGGTTGAGTATCTTTGAGAGAAGTTAGGGGTTATTACCCCTCCTTCTTTGAACTAGATGTATAAGGATATGCATAAGTCCAATGGAGTTCAAGATTCATTCTTTGTCTTGGACTGATGTTGGTGGTTACCTCTCAGGAGGAGTAGGTAGTGACATTTTTAGTTGTTATAGTTAGGGGGAGTAAGTACTGGTTCATGTTTGTGTTGTCCTTTGTCATTTGTGTCAAAGGATACATGAAATGGTTACTAGTTGGTACAGTTTGTTGTGTGCTCCTAAGGGGGAGTATGCAGAGTAGTGGTGAGCAGGTACAATTATGATTAATGTCAAAGGGGGAGAGTGAGAGAGAGATGTGTCACCATTTTCCATTGATGTCAAAGGGGGAGAGAGAATAATGTGAAAAAGGAAAAATTTAGTTGACAAAATGAGAATATGATGTAAGGGGGAGAAAGAGAAAGATTTGGTATGGAGCAGTGTGTTGGTGATTAGAGCTATTATGCTTGTTATTGATGGTTTTTCATATCATGTGTTGCCATCAATAACAAAGGGGAGATTTTACAAGTTTGAGTAGTTGGTGTTATCATTGATGTCAACATGCTTATGTTGGTGTTGTCATTGATGTAATAAAATCTATATTTTTGCATTGATGAGTTTGTGGTGTTGATTTGATTAGTTGCATTATGTTGTCATTAGTAAGTGTTACTAGTGCCAACCTCTAGTGTTTCTTTGATAAGCTTCTATTTGTGGGTGTTGTTTGGTTGAGTTTTTTGTGTTGCAGTTGTTTTGATTATGATGAGGAAGTGGTGAAGATGATGGGAATTTTATTTTGGTGATTGGTTTCCAATTGCTTTTGAGAAAATTTGAATAAAAGAGGAAACAACGTGTTTTAGAGGTGTTCTGGCATACATAGTGGTGTTTTGGTTTTTCTCCACATTTCTTTTGTGTTGAATATCTTCTTGTGTGGTTTAGATATGATGATTAGAGGTGTTCATAGGTGTTATATCTAGAGATTTTTGGTCTAGATCATTGTGCAGAGAAAGTTGTGTTCACCAGTGTGTGAACTATGTATTGTAGCGGTGCTTGGGAGAAATGGGTTTGATCCACATTTCTCGACAGTTTGGTTTCTGGTCTTACAGTTCTAGAAACATGCTGATAAGGTGCATATCTATCTTCAGTTAAAGTTTCTTATGGTTTTGTGCTTCACAAGTTGATTTCTTGAGTTACGGTGTATGGAAGATTATTTGAGTGTACTGGGTGTGTACATTCTTCAAGAGAAATTTTTATGAAGGAGTTTGTTGGATTTTAGGGAATTTCTAGAATATTCTAGAACGCATTCAAGTGATTTTTTTTTCCATGAGCTGTCTCAATATCAAAGGAAGCATGTACTTAATTTTTTAATGGTGTTTATACGGTTTCGATCAACCTTGGGTGTTTACACTAATTGCAGATTTTCTTTGGTGATTGTGGAAGTATGGTGTATCATGTATGAGTGGATTTAGGTCTAAGTTAAGGTGTGATGTGGTCCACCTTCATTCCTTTACACTAAAGGAATGATTTGGTGCCAACCTAATTTGAATTTGCACAGTTGAGGTGCATAGTCAACCTTGGAGAATGTTTTCAAGGTTGAAGAAGGTATAAATAAGTGTTGTGTTGATAGAGGAATTGTGAGTAATGTGTGTGATGTGAATTGTGGAGTTGTGAAGTGTGAATTTTTGAAGTGCAGTGTGAGCTTTAATGAGTTATACTACTGGAAGCAGTGAGTAGGTGTCTACAATCTTCAAAAAGGCTACGAATATGTTGGTGATGTTGTGGTGGACATTTTTGTTGCATTGAGATGGATTTCTCATTGTAACAATCTTTTCTTCTTCTTTTCCATAATCTGGTAGTGAGCCCTCCAACAGTGAGCCTATTGTATTTGGTGTTGCAATTAATTTATATTGTGAGCTAATCCTCATCATGGTTTTTTACTTGTTGAGTTTTCCACGTAAATCTGGTGTTCTATTGTGCATGGTGTTGATGTGTTTTAGTTTATGTTATTTGTTTTCATGCTAAATCATTCTAATAGATTAAAGGTTGTTAAAGTTTATGCGGATTTGAATGTTTATGAGGGTTTTTATGTTTTAATGTGCAACTAATACACCCCCCTTTTAGTTGTCTTGTGCATTCAACAAGAGTGTTGGAATCAAGCAATACTAAGAGGGGGTGTGAATCAGTGTTGTGCAAATTTTAACTTTATTAATTTGATTCTTAAAGTATTGATAACATTCAACCAAAATAAAGATGAATACACATAAGAAAAATAACCACAACACCATAACATGAAGATTTTTTAAGTGGAAACCCTGTCAGGGGAAAAACCACGATGGAGGTCAATTCACAATATTGTTCTGAGTATACTCAAAAGATTACAAAAAGAGAATGCACTTGCATTCAAACACACTGCCTAGAGCTCACTACTTAAAAATTGAAAGGCTCACTTCCTTAAAAAAGTTTGGAATACTTCTAAGGATTTAAACTGATAAAGTAGCATCTAAAAATTCTTTATTACAATTCTGGTTAGACTCAACAATTGAATTTTGGATCTTCTGTCTAATTATGTTCTTCTGCTATGTTCTACTTCAACTCACAATAAAAATCCTTAATGCACAATTGAAACTATGCAGAATCGCTCTACTGACCTTCTGAAATTTGCAACATACATCAATCCACATCGAACATACACCAAAATGATATAATTGATCACTTATATATATCCACTACTTAGGATTTAATCACTTCATGTCGGCCTCAACAAAATAAGACATACTCACAAATTGTCAGCTTAAATCATCCATAATATTCAATGTGCATCCACAAGAGTCGACCACAACATTGTGGTGACCCAAAACAAAATACTCTAACACAAAAACACTTAAAAAATAACTCTTCAACTATCTGCGACACACTATATTCACCAAATCGGCCTTCATACACTGATGAACAAAAAATTAGTTCACCGGGGCTTCTATCTTACACCCAAATCGATACAAGGCATCAAGATTTATAGATAACATAGATTATGAATCAAAAAATACTTTCTAAGATCCACAACACAAAATAATAATAGAAATTTTGCATATGAATCAAAGAACACAAATCTATCAGATGCTCTATTCTAGCTTAACAGATAATCACTGATCTTCAATCTGTCTGCCAGTATGAGTAAATTACAATGTGCGGATTGACTAGCTGACTAGGGTTGCCATCAATGAAAACACCAAAAAAAATGTGTAGTGTCTCTTTCCAACAATCTCCCCCTTTGGCATTGATGGCAACACTTAGTGAAAAATGACTAAGTTTCAGATCAATACCAACAAAAATACACTACCAACCAAAACTCAGAAAGATCTTCATCCATAGCTCAAAACTACAACTCCCCCTTAGATGAATATACATTTTTCATTGTTCTACTCTCTCCCTTTGACATCAAAGGAAAATATGGGGAATCCTAATTGAAAACTCCTATAAACAAAAACTTCAAACTACATATGTACAAAATTTGTTTCAAATAACTTACACAAACTCGAAGATATCTGCAAAATTGGTCTTTAACAGGTTCAAGCTTATGTCTCAACACTTCTTGAGACTTTCCAGAATAGTTATGTGACCACAAAGTAAATAAGATTGAATTTTTGTATATTCAAGGTTCACTGGATCATTGACCTCCATAGCATCTTGTGCTTCTTTCAAAGCATTCAACATGATCTCCATCTTTGAACCAATTAGACCTCCAAGTTCACCAGCTCTTTTCACAACTGTGTCATTATCACGCTTCAAGCTCTTTATTTTGTCAAGTAAGGATATAACTTGACCTTCTTGCTCTCCAACATAAACAATTAAAGGATCAAAAGCATCAAAAATAACAACTAACTCTTTCTCATGCTCCTTAACCTTCTTCTCATTTTCCTAAGTAAGTTTTTACAAAGACAAACACAACTTATAAATCCTTCCACCTTCTGATAACACACTTTGAACATTTTTCACATAGGTAGCTAATAGAGATTTATCATTAGCTATCATTCCTTTCAACCTACTGATCTTTCTAGCATCAAATTCCTTCTGAACTTTGACCAAATTTGACTTCTCAAATGACTCAAAATGAGTACTTACTGAATTTATAAGTTTCTTTAGTTCACTGGAGGAAGAACCAAATGTGTCCTTAACATTAGTAGGCATGATCTTCTCTAGAATTCTAGATGCAAGATTCAATAGCTTACTGCCCTCAATTTGAGACTTCATAATTTCTTCCCTAGCCTTAGCTTGTGCAAATGATGTGACTTTCATTTTCTGAATTGGGGACAAAGTAGACAAATGAATAGGGGCATCTCCCAACTCAAGATCAAATTATTCCTTTTTCTCTTCTAGAAACTTCTTCACTACCTTTGAAGTGTCTCTTGCTTTCACTGGAACTTCTTTAACTTCAACCTTCTTTTTCTCAACTACTGTTTCCACAACCACATATTTTTGCTTGTCATTTGGAGCTTCAACTTCTTCAACTGATATCTCATTTTCTTCAACCAACACAATTTTAGGAGCTTCAGTCTCCATAGGTTCTTTTGTATCATGCACATTAGGAGGAATCTAAGTTTCCTCAAATTTAACCTCTTCATTTACTGGACCAAATGAAATATCTTCCACATGCTCTTCTTTAGAAACAACATCAATTCTATTCTTTAATAGAACTTCCTTCAAAATTCTTTTAGTTTATTTTTCTACTTCTTCAGTCCTACCCATCATAAGCTTGTTTATTCATGTTTTTCTTTTGAATTCTCTTTTTGCTTCTATTAGGATTGACTTCATTTCTTCAATAGAAATTACCGGACTTAGATTCGCAAGAACCCATTCTCTCAGTTACTCTTCTTCAATTCTATCACTAACTCTCCTCATTTCTAGAATTTCATACAATTCTTTAGGCAGCTGTTCCATTATCTCAAAAAGAGTCATATTAAAATTGTTCAAATATTGTATTGTAGCCTCCTCAAGGACTCTTTGACCAACAGTATCAAAGATACCACACACTTCACATAGGGGCTTAATATTTCCATCTTTAATTATACCTCTTCCAACTTCCTCTATGGACATACTTGGTTTGTCAAGCTTCATCTTCTTCTTTGCTTTCTCCTCTTCACTGAAGGGCTTGTCCTTAGTGATTGTTGTTGCAGCTTGGGTGCCCATATGATTTATTTCTCTAACTTCATCATATTCTATCTCTTCATCTTTTGAAATAGTTGTATACACTCTTGTGCTCTTATCCTTCTTCCTTTTACCGGATGTCTTAACTTGAGCTTTTATAGGGGCTGAATTCTTCGCATGACTGGATAGGGGTGCTGAGCTCCTTATTGATCTAGTTCAAGCAGAGGATGCTGTCAGACTAGCAGATTTAGTTTTAGCAGGCTCTTTTCATTTTTTGCTTTCAGCTTGTTCTCTCATCCTTCTAGCTTCTCTTACAACTTCTTTAGATATGCCCATGCTCTTTGCAAAGACTTCCACTTCTTTCCTTACTCTCTGGACTATCATTGGTTTCTTCAATTGCTCATGGACTTGCATATTCTTCTCTGCATATGTTCCAAATCTTTCTTCAGACAGATCCAAAGGCTTACTCAATAGATGTGCATATAGCTCCAAGATTCTCTCCTCAACTTCATAACCTATTGGCATAATCCAAAAAGTTCTAGGGTCTATAGCTTCCATCAAGAATTGATCAATATCCACCATAAAATAGATTGCATCCTTATACTTCTCCACAATAGAGGTAGGAATTCTTTCCCTAGCTTGCATTACATTTTGAAAGTTCTTGAAATATCCCCAGATTGTAGTTTTTCTGGCTTGACTATCACCAAGGCTAAATAACATGTCTCTAATCTGAATAGCTACACCCTTATCGCCTCTTTTCCAAAACACTTTCTTGACTCTCAGAAATTCATTCATGAAATAAAAGAACATAGTAACAAATTACCATATTTAAAATAATTCTTCTTATCTTTCTTAATTTTACGAAGCTTCTCCATAAGCTGACTTCGAAGCAATTCACATAAATCATACTCTGCATTCTCCTTTACCATCTAATATGCTACATATATGGCTATACCAGATACAAGATTTTCTTGGCTGGAGTGATATATCTTGTAACCAATGATCATCAAGGAAAATTTCACATCCACATCAACAATATCATCAATTTTCAATGCTCTTTTATCAAATATCAAACCAATTGCATCAGTGACTATTTGATTCTTCACAGACTTCAAAATCAGCAATCCACCAGAGGAATTTAAACCTGTAACAACACTTACAACTTCTTTTGTAATCTTGAAAGGTTGAATCGACCACATAAATTCAGCATGAACTCAACTCAAGATGTACCAGACCCATTCGTCTTCATCAAACATGGGGAATTTCACAATCTGTGTGAATTTATTCTCCTCTAGGGTTTTGAAATTGGGATTAACATAGAAATCCTCTCCAACAATGTGATTGGAATACAAATGTAGCAATTGCAAGCCCCCTAACTCCTCAATATTAACATGAATGTATGCAATAATATCTTCAATATGTAAAATGCCATATGGAATAGATGAAAATGCACCTGTTCTCAACAGAATTGAAAGGATGCCACTTGAATTTTATATGGGATCTATCCTTGACTTTAACTACCAATGGAGTAGCCATTTTCACAAATAAAAGTTTTCCCAATAAATACCTTTTTTCTAGTTTAGGGTTTGATCTTCAAATCGCCTTCACACTCGAATTCTCACCAAATTTTTCCAAAGCTCACTTTAGAGCTCTTCAAACTTCTTCTTCTCAAAATTCAAAGTGACAAATGAAAGATAGAAATAATATTTTATTATTCACACACCTAACCTTTTGTCAAAATAAATTCTTTTTCCCTAACTCATCCAGATACCCTGTTTCCATACACTAAGAAAGATAACTCCCTTGTGGACCTTTAATTCTACATAAATACTCTCTCCAACTATTCAATAGAATTTGTAGATCATCAATGCAATCACTAAAATCATCCACATCCTGGTGTCGATTACCGATAGGGGTTTGAAGGATTTTCTTGACAGCTCCCCCTAGGCTTAACCTAATTCCCAGAGGAATTACCAGAAGCTAATTTTGGTACTGGCTCATTTCCTGCAATAGAGGGACTCTTCTTCACCTATGTCTTCTTCATCTGCTTCTTGATTTTATTTGTAGTGACTTTCCCTTTTTCTTTTTCATCCTTTTGCATGTTTCTTCTTGGATTTACTAGACCAATTCTGCAAAATTTAGCAATATGACCAGTTTTGTTGCAATTGTGGCACACCACATTTCTTTGTCTAGATCAGTTGTTCCACTAAATTTCTCTTGATCTGCACTAGTTAGCAATATGGCCAAATCTATTGCATGTATAACATGTAACATCTCTATAAAAGTTGTTTATCACATTTCTGCATTCATTTGACTTATGACCATACTTGTTAGAGTTAAATCATTAACCAGAGAATGATGGACCACTTGAATTCATTCTAATTCTGCATTGGATCACCATATGACCAAATTTATTGAAAACATAATAGTTACCATTAAACTTTTGAGCATTAGGTTGTTTTACCAGATACCTTCCAACGTTGTTCATCTGATTTCCTTGTTTAAACCTCCTTTGTCTAGATTTAGAACTTTCTCCTTTCTCATATCCAAGACCTCGCTTGTCACCATCAGCCCTCTAAATTTTAATCAGTTCATCAAGCTTTGCCAAGCTACTCTTGAACTTCTCCTTGAATTCATTTTCAGTAGCAAGTTCATCTCTGAGATCAACAATGTGCTTTTCAAGCTCTTCCTCATTGTGTTTGGATAGTTCTAACTCAAGTTCCAACTAAATGAATCCATTAGTAATTTGGCTGCATTCTTCAGATTTCTCTTTCAAGGATTGGGCAAGCTTTTCTTCATTCTTCTTTCTATCTTCAATCTTCGTAGTCATCCCATCATAATAGATTCCATCTCATGTTTCAGAATTGCATTATCCCTAGAAAACTTTTCACATTATTCTATCTTTTCCTTCAAGACTTGACTCAGGTGTTCATCTACAATGTGTTTACTATCTTCTTGCTTGATGTGATCACAGAGTTCCCTTCTCTTCTCTCTGGACTTATTGATTTCTTCTTTCAATGACTCAATGAATCTCTCAACATTCATGAGATTTACTTGTGATTCCCAGACTTCAGATTTTTCTTGGTCAAGATCATCTAGGGCCACCATAAGTTGTTGCTGAAGACTTCTTGAATCCATGAAAACACTTTCCAATATCTTCCCCAAGATTTTAAACTTCTTTTGAGGAATTGGACTCTAATACCAATTGTTGGAATCAAGCAACACTGAGAGAGGGGGTGAATTAGTGTTGTGCAAATTTTAACTTTATTAATCTGATTCTTAAAGTACTGATAACATTCAACCAAAATAAAGATGCATGCACATAAGAAAAATAACCACAAAACCATAACACAAGGATTTTTTACGTGGAAACCTTGTTCGGGGAAAAACCATGATGGAGGTCAATCCACAATATTGTTTTGAGTATACTCAAAACACAAGATTACAAAATGAGAATGCACTTGCATTTAGGCACACTATCTAGAGCTCACTGCTCAAAAACTAAAAGGATCACTGACTTACAAAAGTTTGGAATACTTCCAAGGATTTGAACTAGCATCTACAAATGCCTGATTATAGTTTCAGTTAGGCTCAACAATCAAATTTTGGATCTTCTGTATGATTCTACTCTTCTGCTTTGTTATGCTTCAATTTGCAACAAAAATCCTTAATGCACAAGTGAAACTGTGCATAATTTCTCTACCGACCTTCTAAAATTCACAACATACATCAATCCACATCAAACATACACCAAAATGATATAATCGATCACTTATATATATATCCTCTACTTAGGATTTAATCGCTTCATGTCAGCCTCAACAAAATAAGAAATATTTACAAACTATCAGCTTGAATCATCCATAATATTCAATGCGCATCCACAAGAGTTAGCCACAACATAGTGAGGACCCAAACCAAAATTCTCAAACACAAAAATACTTAAAAATTAACTCTTCAACTATCCGCGACACACTATATTCACCAAGTCAGCCTTCATACACTGATGAATAGAAAATTAGTTCATCAGACCTTCTATCCTACACCCAAATCGATATGAGGCACCAAGATTTATAGATAACATAGATTATGCATTGAACAATACTCCCTGAGATCCACAACACAAAATAATAACAAAATTTTTGGATATTAATCGAAGAACATAAATCTATTGGATGCTTTGTTCCATCTTAATAGATAATCACTGATCTCTAATATGTCTGCAGGTATGAGTAAATTACAATGTGTAGATCAACTAGTTGACTAGGGTTGCCATCAATGACAACACCAGAAAATATGTGTAGTGTCTCTTGCCAACAAAGAGAACTATAAAATTCTTCTAAGGTAGGTCCTATTCTACAATCTTCTCCTGAAATGAGAAATTTTGATACCCACCCTTTTAGGAGAGTCTTGAAATTTACTTCTCTTAGTTCCAAACCCATGGCTACACCTACTTCCACTTTGAATGGAACTAAAGTAGACCCTATTTGGAAGAAAAGGAAAATAGTTCAACTTTGTCTTCCTGAAAATAATTTTTTTGGTGAATTAATTCAGAGAACTCCCAAGCCTAAGAAACTAAAGACTACATCTAGTTTGTTTGAAGATGAGAGTTCTAGGAATATGTACATATAAGTAACACACCCCTTAGTGTAGAAATAAATAGGTCAAGAAACCGTTGGTGATTTCAACATCACTAGGGTTAATTTAATGCCTTTAACCAAGGATGGAGATGTGCATAATTTCCAAGTGATAGCTACTAGGTTGGTGAAAATAATAGCTAGATACAAAGAAAGAAAGAATGAGTTGAAGTATGAGGTGAAGATTTTGATTGATTGCTTGAAATCTGTATTAGATTTGGCTCCCCAACCAATTAGTCAGGCTAGTACCACATTTGATCCAACATCTTCCATAGGAAAGGAAATGATGAATAAGATGCAAGGATATAAGGCTTATGGGAAGGCTACTAAATAATGGGCTTCAAATATCTTAACTAAGGGAACCAAATCTATCTCTAATATGAAGAAGGTATGTAAATATATTGAAGTTTTGAGAACTGAAGTTGATAAGGAGATTTCTTCTGCCAAACATGGAGAATCAATTTGGGAAAAAACTAATAATGATTTCAAAGGAATGATAGAAATGGGGGAAAATAAATTGGTTAGTGAACAAATTATACCAAGTACCAACGATAACATATGTGTTATGCAAAAGAGAAGCATCAAGTGGAAACATTTTTTCTAAAAAAAATATCTTGGAATAGGGCAAGGAACTTAATGAGTAATATAATGAGGGTTGAGATTCAAAAAATTCTTTTGGGCATTGGCATTCATCTAAGAAAAGAATGGGATTCTAAAGATAAATATGAGAAGACATTGAAGGGAATCTTCAAAGGGATAGTTGAGAGCTTTTGTGACAAAAAGAAATTCAATGTCGAAAGCTTGAGGAGGCTCAATGGCATTGACTTGGAATTGTTTCAGTTCAATGGACTTGCAATGACATACTTAGGGAAGATTGAGGTAGCAAGAGCTAATAAAACTCTTTGGAAATTAAGGACTAAAAATGTAATCATATCTCAACAATGTGACATGCCTCCCATAGTAAAGGAATTTTATGCCTACCAAGCTACCTGGTTATTTGAAGGAGTTATTGAAAAATATTCCACCTTAGAAAAAACTCTTTTATTTGCTTAAATATTTCATATGAACTTTTATGTTTTATGGAAGTTGAAAAGAACCTTATTTTTGGTGGTTATTTCAAGAATCAGTTACTCTTGCTTTCTTATATATGTAATATGATGCAACTAAAAACTCTCTTAATATTTTTTGATATAGATACACAAAACTAGAAATATTACATTTGTGAAGGTATAGTTTGGGATCATTGAATGAATGAATGAAATTATCATAATATGTGCATTTTGATTAATTTTTGAAGTTATTGCATTCCTTTGTGAATGTATAATTTCCATTATTTGTTTGGCCCATTTTTGTTTTCGTATCATGGGTAAGAGCAAGAAGATGAGTCCACAAAACGTGGAAGTTTTTTCCCTAGGCAAAAAAAAATCAGCTTGCAAAAAATGGGATCCCACTTTTTAATAAATGAGATCCCGCACCTAAAATCAAAAAATGGGATCCTGCTTTTCAAAAACAAGATCCCATTTTGAAAATTTTCAAAAAATGGAAATTTCCATTTTTGATAACTTTTCCAAACGAGATCCTATTTTCAAAAGTTTCTATTTTGGAAACTATCCATTTTGGAAATTTTCAAAAACGGGATCCCATTTTAATTATTTCCAAAAATGGAAATTTTCCATTTTTGGCAATTTTCAAAACGGGATCTCGTTTCGTAAAAGCATTAAAAATTATTTTTTTATGAAATGGGATATCGTTTTAGAATGAGATTCTATTTTTTAAAATATGAATTTTTGGTTAGGTTTGTACTTTCTTTTTTGGTTCAGGAAAAGGTTTGGGGATTCAAACCTAGGCCCTAGATCTAGTTTGACTTGCAAGTTGAAGGTCCTAGCAATGTCACAAGAAAATAGTGACTTTGGCATATGCTTGAAGACACGTTTTATAGAATTTTTTGACAAAATTAAAACCCATTATAAATTAGATAATGTAGATTTCAAATATGTAGTTTTTTTACAATTGGATTTTTTTTTTAATTTTTCATTTAATTTCTAATGAAATAGGTCCATAAACTTGAATTATCAGGGTTTTTTAGTATTTTAATAACTTTTATTAACATATTTTTTTGACAAATGGATTGCACGAAAGCGTACTTCAAACAATTCTTTTCAATTTAAAAAAAATAAAAAAATGATAAGTTTAGGTCATCTTATGTGTGACATACACAACGATTTTTCAAAATGCCAAATATGGCCAATAAAAAATTAACAAAAAAGAAAAAAATCAATAAAAAATTGCAAAAAATAATGGAAAGTGTGCTTCAGTGAGTTACTTTTCCCAAAAGGATTTAGAAAAATATGATTATTTAGGTCAAAATATGGATGACATACATGTGCATGGTATGGTAAAAAAGTGACTTTTAAACAGTGGTTTTTAGAAATGCCTATTGAAAATAAATTTGTATCATCTAGGTATTGAAATAAATTACATATTTGGAAACTAGACTCCAAGTACTACATTTTATGATTAGTGACTTTTTTCAAGACTCCATCTGTAAGTGCTTCAAATTTTAAGGTCAACTATGTCGAATTCTAAAAATCAGGGAAAACATTTCCACTAAATGGCCAAAAAGTGGACTCAACTTCTTGCCAACACCCTCATCTTTGGATATAAAATTTTAGTTTATATTTCATGGGATGCGAATTAGTCTATGTCCTATGCACTTCTATGATTACTGTTTATCTATTATGTTCAACTATCTAAAAATAAAGTAGAAAATTTGATATTTTGGTTTTCTCGCTTTCTGGTTAAAAGCATAGCCATTTAAATTTACTTTAAAAAATAATTATTCATCAGAAGAGGGAGTTGTACCTCATAAAATTTAGAGAGAAGGTATTTCCCATAGAAGTAGTTTACTTAACTATTGGCAACTGATATGCATTTAATTTGGGTAATAGATTTAAGAATTTGAGTTTTGAAAAAAGTGCATAAATTGTTAACCAACACATAAATATATAAATAATGCACACCTATTAAGATATACACCATATTGAATGATAAGAAATAGTTACCCTTAACAAATATACATTAAATATTATCATTAAGGAGTTGATGTTGTATTCTGATACATAAGGATTGAAATCATATGAAATAATCATCACATATATATTCTTATTAAATCATTATTAATAAGCAATCAAATTTGAAAACAATAGTTTTTAATTCAATATTCACAAGAAAATGACTCACAAAAGCATTGCCCAAATCTTAAAATGAGTAAATAGATCTATGTTTAAGTGAATACAATCATTAAATAGTGTAGTTTTTGAAAGTTTACAAGAAGAACTTAGTCAATAAATTAAATTCATATACATACAATCCAAAAAATGTGACAAAAAGAGCCTCAAATATGTCCTAGGATCTCATTTAGTGTTAAAAATTTCAAATCTAGAATGCACATTTCCAATTAGTAATGGATGTCAAAATCTAAAAATAAACTAGATTTTGTTTGGTTTAATAGATACATCCCTTTTATTTCCAATAGGTAAGACATTGAATTTATTATTGATCCTATACATAATTTGAAGAAGTGTGTCAAGGGTGGAAAGTGTATGCTATGGGTTTGGATATGAGAAATAATAGGTGAGGTATAAATATTTCTAATGCTACCTTCAACCAACTTGTTCAACTCTATCTTCATCAAGTGTTCGAGCTTGGGATTCAGTGGTCTTTGCTTTTGTCTAACTGGTTTTGCGTTGGGCTCTAACTCAATTGTATGTTGAGCCAACTCAGGGTTAAAACCCTTCAGATCTCCATACTACCAGGCAAATATGTCACTGAATTCTTGACAAAGCAAGACAAACACTTGTTCTTCTTTGGTATAGACTTTTCCAAGCTTAAGAAGCTTATCCTTGAATATTTCAATTGATTTATAGTGATCTTCTTTCATTGTGATGTTGGATTTATCTTTTCTGACCTAATGGGTCACCAATCCCTTGGGAAGCTTATTAGACTTCAACTACAAGATCTGATTCTCATATTGTTGTTCAAGCTTTTTCTAGTTTCTAGCAGAAAACTCTGCTTCTTCTATCAAAAAACTAATTATTTGTTGATCGCTGTCAAATACCTGCCAACTAATGTTATTATTAGGTATAGATGGTCTTACTACCACCTTGGCATATTGTTGTACTTGAAAATTGTGTATATCAGTTGGTATGTCATATTGTGCTCCTATGACAACAAGCCTATTTGCCTCTCTATTCATATTTCTAGGAATATACAAGTTAAAAGCATCAAATTCCTCTATTAAATCCCAAGTTTTGTGCTTGTATAGCTTCAACAAATCATTTTTTGTTACATTCAGGTTTCTTACCTGATTTGCTATCAACTCTGAATCATTGAATACTTGGAGACATTTGATACCTTTCTTTCTGGCCCATTATAGGCCATGAATTAATGCTAATCACTGTCAAATACCTGCCAACTAATGTTATTATCAGGTATAGATGGTCTTAGTACCACCTTGATATATTGTTGTACCTAAAAATTGTGTATATCAGTTGGTATGTCATATTGTGATCCTATGGTAGTAAGCCTATCTGCCTCTCTATTCAAATTTCTAGGAATAGATAGCAAGTTAAAAGTGTCAAATTCCTCTATTAAATCCCAAGTTTTGTGCTTGTATAGCTTCAACAAATCATTTTTGGTTACGTTCAGGTTTCTTACCCGATTTTCTATTAACTCTAAATCATCAAATAGTTGGAGACATTTGATACCTTTTTTTCTAGCCCATTATAGGCCATGAATTAATGCCTCATACTCAACTGTATTGTTAGAACAGCTGAAAGCAAAGTAAAGTGTTGAAAAATACTTCTCTTCATCAGGTGAAATGAGCATAGCTCCTCCACCAACACCTACTTTACTCCTTGAACTGTCATAATACAACTTCCAAAGCTACTCAATCTATTGTTCTGGTTGTATTTCCTCTTTGACTAGATTTGGAATAATCACATTAGGCTCCCAAATCATGTAAATGCCCAAACCTACCTCATCCATGTGGTTGAATGGATCAACCTCGTGATTCTTGGTTGCCCACTAGTCTAAATTTATGTCAGGTATGCCTTCTATGGGTACACTGGGGTCAAGGGTCATGGATTGATCATCATACTCATGGATGGCTAGGTTTGCATTTATAGGATTTGGAACATAAGGTTCAATATGGTCTTTAGCCTGTGGCTCTAATTTGAAAATCACTCTAGTACCATATCTAGTCCTGAAACACATATGAGACTAATCTAATGACAAATATCCACCTAACTTTGATGTAAAATCTCTAGAAAGGTAAATGGAAAAGAATGGTGGTAGATCAATGACATATATCTTTTGGTATTGAAAATTTGGGACAAGCATGCAAGGTAAGAGGCAGAATTTTGATAAATCCAACAAACTTGGTAGTTATACCATCTAATTGAACTACCCCTTTCAATAATGGCTCATATTCTAGTCCTAACCTATCCACCAACTGCTTGGAAATAACAGAGTTGCTTGCTTTTGAATCTATCATATAGTTATGTACTATGCTATCACCAATTATCAAATTGACATAAAACGGTGGTGGCTTTACCAACAAAAAAAGTTTAATCTCAACCTCAAACAACACAAATAGAGGTTGTTGTTCCAAAGAGCAACCAAAGGTTAGTGGTACTTCTTTTAATATTGTTGAGCATATGAGAAAAGATACAGTTACTATGACCATGTTAGATGCTTTACATCTTCCTGGGCAAAAAGAAAGTCTGCAAGAGGCTTTAGCTAAAATATCAATCTCTGATGAATATGCCGAGCAGCCTCACATCCTTCTGAACAGTTTTGAAAGTAGGAAAGAACAACTAGTACAAGAGGTAAGGCCATGGATGGCTAGGTTTTCATTTATAGGATTTGCAATATAAGGCTCAATGTGGTCTTTAGTCTATGGCTCTGATTTGACAGTCACTCTAATACCATATCTAGTCCTGAAACACATATGAGACCAATCTAATGAAAAATATCCACCTAACTTTGCTATAAAATCTCTAGAAAGGAAAATGGCAAAGAATAGTGGGAGATCAATGACATATATCTTGTGGTATTGAAAAGTTGGGACAAGCGTGCAAGGTAAGAGGAAAATTTTTGATAACTCCAACAGACTTGACAACTGTACCATCTAATTGAACTACCCTTTTTGACAATGGCTCATATTCTAGTCCTAACTTATCCACCAATTGCTTGGGCATAACGAAGCTTCTTGCTCCTAAATCTATCATATAGTTATGCACTATGCTATCACCAATAATCAAAATGACATAAAATGGTGGTGGCTTTACCTCTTATACTAGTTGTTCTTTCTTGCTTTCAAAACTGTTCGCAAGGATACAAGGTTGCTCCTTAGCATATTCATCAGAGATTGATATTTTGGCTAAAGCCTCTTACAAAATTTCTTTCTACCCAAGAAGATGTAAAGCATCTAACATGGTCATAGTAATTGTAGCTTTTCTCATATGCTCAACAATATTAAAAGTAGTACCACTAACCTTTGGCTGCACTTTTGGAACAACAACCTCTTTGTGTTGTTTGAGGTTGAGATTGAACTTTTGGTTATTCCTTTGCTGGAAAAACTTGTTGTCTTGGAAAATTTGAACATTCTGAGCTGTAGAAGGTTGAAATTTCCCTTGTTGGGCTGTAGAAACTTGACCTTTCTTTGAAACAACTTTTTTTTTATCTTTTTCTGCTTGTTGTTTGCCATAAATAGCTTGTTGGATCAGGTCAATTACCCTCTTCGTGGACCTTGTATTGGCTGCAATAGAAGTGGCTGACTAATTTTGACCTTGTGCATAATTAACTTTGTAAAACTCACTACCTTGCCAGTTCATCCTGACAATGCCAAGGTCATTCTGCTACATTTGATCTTCTTGTTGATCACCAGCCTCCTCTGATGTTTTCTTAGAAGCAGAAAAACTATTTTGTACCATGAGGGTCTGATTAATCACCTCGTTCATACAAGTATCCTAGTTATGAGGCTGATTATAGGGATAGCACTACATATAATCCTGTGCCAAGTTATTCTGGATAGGTACAAGCTCTTTAGAAGAGCTAGCAACATTCTGATTGAAAGGTTGATTAGGCCTAGTATTGAAATTTCATTTTTTCCCTTGGTAGTTAGCCTGATAAGGCAGTCTATTTGGCTGAAAGGATGCTTGATATGGTCTGTAACTCTGTTTTTGTTGATTTTTGAGGCTCACTAAGTCATTGCTTACTGTTTGCAGCAATTTGGCCATCTGTTGTTGGGTACCTCTAAGCTCTTGCAAGTCTAAATTTTTTGGAACAACATTATTTTGAGTAGTAGTTTGAGAGCTTAAGGTTGAAACAACAAGTAATAGAGCTCTAAGAGATACTTGAATGGGTATTAATGGCTGAATATTTGGGAAGAAGGGCATAATAGGCCTGGGTGCAATCTTACCAGCTTGTATTAAGTTATTTTCAGTTCTCATAGCTATCTCATAGGCTACTGGCAGAGTTAATCCTCCCATATATTGCATCAAAAGTGCAATATCATTGTTAACAACTCTAAGATAATACAAAAAAGCATGATCTTGTGTAGGCCTTACCATGGCTAGGATTCTGTTCCAAGTTCTTTGGAACCAAAAGTTAAAATATGTTATCTATTCTTATGGGGCTCTCTTGATAGTCATCATTTTCTCAACTAGAGATAGATGATTAGATTTGTCAAAAAATTGCTTGCTTAACTTGTCTCCCAAGTCGTCCCATGATGCAACAGAATTCACTGGTAAGCCTCTAAACCATTGGAGTTCCTTGCCTTTAAATGAAGCTACTGAAAGCCTCAACACCACTTTCTCTTCTGTGACATGATGAAATCCACAAAGTGAAGCTATGTCTCTTATGTGTTCAATTGTCATAGTCTGATCTTTTCCTGTAAAACTAGGTAGAATTTTAAGAATGACTTTTGATATATCATCGTGCTGAGCCAAATTCAATGGGCTGCCCCCATTAAATGGAACAAAAGTATGCACTCGATCCATCATAGTTGCTTGTGCTCTTGGGATTAGTGCTTGTGGTATAGGTTGTACTACTGGAAAAATAGGTACAAAACTAGAAGGCCTGAGATTGGGAGGTGTAGATTGAGATCTCGGACTTGATTGTGATCTTGATCTACTCAATCTCCTTCTTGTTGTTCTTCCTCTTCTCTTTGGTGAAGATAGTTGTAGATATTCAAATGGATTAGCACTTCCTCTTGTCTAAACATTTCTCATAAGCTATTTGCACTTGATCTGCTAGAAATTGAGAACGAAGTCACTAGGTATATGAAACTTTAACCTCTAAAAGGTTGAAGAACTACTGTATATACTAGAACAACAACTTGAAACTATTGAATTCTTACTCTGAATTGTGATTCAGAGTCCCATCGGGCATGCCAATTAGATGGTATAGTTGTCAAGTCTGTTGGAGTTATCAAAATTTTTCCTCTTACCTTGCACGCTTGTCCCAACTTTTCAATACCACAAGATATATAGGTCATTGATCTCCCACCATTCTTGTCCATTTTCCTTTCTAGAGATTTTATAAAAAAGTTAGGTGGATATTTTTCATTAGATTGGTCTCATATGTGTTTCAAGACTAGATATGGTACTAGAGTGTGTCAAATCAAAGCCACAGGCTAAAGACCATATTGAGCCTTATGTTGCAAATCCTATAATTGAAACCTAGCCATCCATGAGTATGATGATCAATCCATGACCCTTGACCCTAGTGTACCCATAGAAGGCATACCCAACATAAATTTAGATAAGTGGGCAACCGAGAATCATGAGGTTGATCCATTCAGCCACATGGATGAGGTAGGTTTGGGCATTTACATGATTCAGGAGTCTGATGTGATTATTCCAAATCTAGTCAAAGAGGAAATACAACCAGAATAGTAGATTTAGCAACTTTGGAAGTTGTATTATGATAGTTCAAGGAGTAAAGTAGGTGATGGTGGAGGAGCTATGCTCATTTTACCTAATGGAGAGAGGTATTTTTAAACACTTCACTTTTCTTTCAGTTGTTCTAACAATACAATTGAGTATGAGGCATTAATTTATGGCCTAGAATGAGCCAGAAAGAAAGGTATCCATGAATTAATGCTTCATACTTAGCTGTATTGTTAGAATAGCCAAAATCAAAGTGAAGTGTTGAAAAATACCTTTCTCCATTAGGTGAAATGAGCATAGCTCCTCCACCAACACCTACTTTACTCCTTGAACCATCATAATACAAGTTCCAAAGCTACTCAATCTACTATTCTGGTTGTATTTCCTCTTTGACTAGATTTGTAATAATCACATTAGTCTCCTGAATCATGTAAATTCCCAAACCTACCTCATCCATGTGTATGATGATCAATCCATGACCCTTCACCCTAGTGTACCCATAAAAGGCATACCCGACATAAATTTAGATGAGTGGGTAGTCGAGAATCATGAGGTTGATCCATTCAGCCACATGGACGAGGTAGGTTTGGGCATTTACATGATTTGGGAGCCTGATGTGATTATTCCAAATTTGGTCAAAGAGGAAATACAAACAGAACACCAGATTGAGTAGCTTTGGAAGCTATATTATGACGGTTCAAGGAGTAAATTAGGTGTTGGTGGAGGAGCTATGCTCGTTTCACCTGATGGAGTATGATAGATTCAGGAGCAAGTAGATTTTTTTATGACCAAGCAACTGGTGGATAGGTTAGGACTAGAATATGAGCCATTGTCGAAAGGGGTGTTCAATTAGACAATTCAAATGTCAAGTCTATTGGAGTTATCAAAAGTTTGCCTCTTACCTTACACGCTTGTCCCAAATTTTCAATACCACAAGATATATACATCATTGATCTCCCACCATTCTTTGCCATTTTCCTTTCTAGAGATTTTACAATAAAGTTAGGTGGATATTTTTCATCAGATTGGTCTCATATGTGTTTCAAGACCAGATATGGTACTAGAGTGACTATCAAATCAGAGGCACAGGCTAAAGACCATATTGAGCCTTATGTTGCAAATCTTATAAATTCAAACCTAGCCATCCATGAGTATGACGATCAATCCATGACCCTTGACCATAGTGTACCCATAAAAGAGATACCCGACATAAATTTAGATGAGTGGACAGCTGGGAATCATGAGGTTGATCCATTTAGCCACATGGACAAGGTAGGTTTGGGAATTTACATGATTCAAGAGCCTAATGTGATTATTCCAAATCTAGTCAAAGAGGAAATATAACTAGAACAATAGATTGAGCAGCTTTGGAAGTTGTATTATGACGGTTCAAGGAGTAAAGTAGATGCTGGTGGAGGAGCTATGCTCATTTCACCTAATGGAGAGAGGTATCTTTCAACACTTCACTTTGCTTTCAGCTATTCTAACAATACAACTAAGTATGAGGCATTAATTCATGGCCTAGAATGGGCCAGAAAGAAAGGTATCAAATGTCTCCAAGTATTTGGTGATTAAGAGTTGATAGAAAATCAGGTAAGAAACCTGAACGTAACCAAAAATGATTTTTTGAAGCTATACAAGCACAAAAATTGGGATTTAATAGAGGAATTTGATGCTTCTAACTTGTTGTCTATTCTTAGAAATTTGAATAGAGAGGTAGATAGGCTTGCTGCCATAGGATCACAATATAACATACCAACTGATATACACAATGTTCGAGTGCAACAATATATCAAGGTGGTAGTAAGACCATCTATACCTAATAATAACATTAGTTGGCAAGTATTTGACAACAATCAACAAATAATCAATTTTCTGATAGAAGAAGCAAAGTTTTCTACTAGAAACTAGCAAAAGCTTGAACAACAATATGAGAATCAAATCTTGTAGCTGAAGTCTAAAAGCTGCCCAAGGGATTGGTGACCCTTGAATCAATTTTCAACACTGATGATCAAGTCAGAAAAGATAAATCCAACATCATAGTGAAAGATCACTATAAATCAATTGAAATATTCAAGGATAAGCCTCTTAAGCTTGGAAAGGTCTGTACCAAAGAAGAACAAGTGTTTGTCTTGCTTTGCCAAGAATTCAGTGACATATTCTCCTGGAAGTATGGAGGTCTAAAGGGTTTTAACCCTAAGTTCGCTCAACATACAATTGAGTTAGATCCCAACAAAAAACCAGTTAGACAAAAGAAAAGGCCACTAAATCCCAAGCTGGAACACTTGATGAAGACAGAGATGAACAAGCTAGTTGAAGGTAGCATCATCTTTCCCATAAAGCATATCTCTTGGGTTTCCAACTTGGTTCTTGTTAGGAAGAAGAGCGGAGAGATAAGGTTGTGTGTGGATTTTCATGATTTCAATAGAGCTTCACTCAAAGATCACTATCCATTTCCTTCAATGGGAAAAATTATGCTAGTTGTTTTAGGCTTAGAAATTTTTTTATTACTGGATGGTTATTTAGGGTATAACCAAATTTTGGTTAAGGAAGAACACCAGTACAAAACAACCATTACCACCAAGTGGGGTACTATGGCTTACAAAAAATGCCATTTGGATTGTCAAATGCGGGAGAAAATTTTAGAGAGCAATGGATATGGCTCTCCAAGGTTTGATAAACATGTTTGTTCTTGTTTATTTAGATGATATCACTATTTTCTCATGAAATGCTAATGAACACTTTGATCATGTTAGATAGATTTTTGAAAGATGCAAAGAGTATAGAATTTCTTTGAATCCAAAAAAGAGCATTTTTCTTGTTCACAAAGGTAAACTTCTGGGTTATACTGTTTCTAAAGATGGCATTTCTCTTGATCCAAAACATATTACAACCATTCTAGCATTGTTGTTTCTTGCTCACAAGAAAGGTTTACAGAGTTTTCTAGGAAAAATTAACTTTGTTAGGAGATTTATTCCCAACGTTGCAACTTTATTGCAGCCACTTACAACCATGCTAAAGAAAAACATTCAATTCAACTGGTCAAGAGAAGGAAAGAACAATTTTGAGTAGATTAAAGAGGCACTTGCAACAACCCCAATTCTTATCAACCCAAATTTTGATAAGGATTTCATATTGTACACATTTGGGGGAGTGGATACCATCTCCACAATGCTCTATCAACAAAATAGTGAAGGTTTGGAGCAGCCTATAGCTTTCTTTAGTCAGGTTTTACATGATTATGAAACCAAGTACTCATTTGTTGAAAAACATGTACTAGCTATAGTAAGAAGCCTAAAGAAATTTAGGCACATGTCAAACAATAAAATACAGTTGATGGTTGCTCATCCAATAGTCAAAGAGTTTTTGCTTAGCAAGAATATTAACAATAAGAGAGCAGGTTGGATCACGAAGGTGATGGAACATGACATTGAAATAAAGGTTACCAAGCTCGTTAGAGGCAAAGGTCTTTGCGAGAAGCATGCTAGAAATTCAGGAAATGTTATAACAGTTGAAAAAAAAGTTGAAACAACCTTAATTAATGAAGAAAAAGTTGCTACTCCAACCATTTCAACAAACTAGATACAACAGACAATCCCCTATGCAGTGGTTAATGGTATCTTGTACAAAAAAGATTATAATGGTGTCTTTCTTAGGTGTGTACAACCAGAATAGATTCGGAAATTTCTAGAATAATTTCATGATGGGCCAACTAGAGGCCACTTTGCACCGAGAACAACGACCCTGAAGATAATGAGAGTCAGTTACTACTGGCCTGATTTGTTTAAGGATGCCCACACCCAGGTCAGAAATTACAACAAATGTGCAATGTTCACTAGAAAGTAGAAGCTTGCAGCCTTGCCGCTTCATCTGATTCAAGTGGATCAACCTTTTAGAAAATGGGGATTGGAATTCATAGGTCCAATCAATCCACCATCGAGTGTTGGGCACAAATGGATTTTGACTGCCACATACTACTTTATGAAGTGGACTGAAGCAGTTGCCTTAAGAGATGTTAACGAAACATCAGTCTTGAATTTCTATCAAGAATTGGTTTCTAGTTTTGGTACACCAGATTCAATAATCTCTAATAATGCTTTGGAATTTATAGGATTAAGGGTTTCAGATTGGTTAGTAAAGCATAATATTTATTTGAACATTTCTTTGAACTATTACCCACAGGGTAATGGACAGGAAAAGTCTACAAACAAGAATTTGATTAAGTTCATTAAAAAGAATATTGAAGATAATCAAAGATCTTGGCACGAGAAGTTGAAGCTAGCCCTTTGGGCTGATAGAGTTACACCAAAATGATCAACAACTTTTTCACCTTATGTTTTGGTTTATGGCAAAGAGACCAAATTGCCTATTTCCATAGAGTTACCAACTCTAGAATACATAAAAGAGTTGGAGTTGCTTAAGGAGCAGCCAATGCAAATCAGGCTTGCTCAATTAATGGAGTTAGAGGAAACTAGAAAGGAAGCTTTCAGAAAGCTTGAGGTCGACCATGCATAGATGAAGAATAATTTTGATAGAAAAGCAATAGCAAGAATTTTCAACGAAGGTGATTTAGTGTTCAAATGGGATGAGCTCAAAAGCAAGATTGGTAAACATACAAAGTTTGATTCCATGTGGGATGGCCCATATATCATAATTGAATGCAAACAAAATAATGCATTCCAACTCTCAAGGTTGGATGCTGAGGTGTTGACAATCCTTATTAATGAGATTTACCTTAAGTAGTGCTATTAAAGAGCAATGTTTGCAGATGTACATAGTAGAGTAGTTTCATTTTCAGTTTTTCTTTCAATAAAGTGCCCCATGGCATGTTTCATTTTAGTACTGTTTGTTTTCAATAAGTGCATATGTTGCACCTATTTTTTGATTTTGTCTTAAATAGAGTCATGATTAGTTTCTTTTAGTTTTGTTTGTTACTGCTGCTTGTTTCCCAACAGCTAAGTTACACAATTTATGAGTCAAAAGAGGGTAAAAATGGACTCCATGCCCAATGGATAAGCTACATAATTGGTCTATGGTGTTTAGCAGGAAAATACTTCATAGAGGTAACCAAATTGTTACCTATTTTTTTCTACAACTCAAAACAAGTAGAGCTGATTTGCATTCTTCATTAAAACGTACAAAATTTCTGCTAAAGTATTTATTCTATTCTAGAATTTGATTAATTGTGAATTTTTAATGTTATTATGCAAATGTTGTAATAGAAGAAATCTTTAAATTGCATAGTAATGTTGTTTTATTAATATTGTAAAAACCAAAGTCCCACACAAGCCATGGGAGTAAATTAATTTGATTTTTCTTAATCAAATAATGAATACAAGTAGGTTGTAAATTACACAATTGAAGATAATGCAAAAATGAAAAAGGGGAATGATTCATCATTTCCTATAATAATGAATTGTTTTTACTCAATGTCTTCAAGTTGTTGTGTCTCTAGTGCCTTTAGGTTGTTCCAACTCTAGGCTCCATGGTTTCCTGCAAGATTATTAAAAGATGGTGTTAGAGAAATGATAAATCACATCCTACTTCATTCCCAAATTACAAACATAAATGTAATACACATCCAATCAGGCATTCACCAGATGATTAAGTCATAAAAAGGCATATGTTCAGGGAGCATGAAGTTCAATGGAAGCTTTCAGCTTCAATTAATTTGCTAATTTTTCTATTTAGTGTGTAGGAACAGGTATAATCAAATCATTTTAATCAACAAATGTTGTTATGAGTGGTGAGAATTGTGGCTCCCACAAGGGTTGAGCCCAACTCATAAACAATAACATGAGACAGTAGTATGGAATAAAGATAATAAATATTCTCCATGAAGAAGTTCAAGAGCCTTATCTCAACATTATGAAAACAGTTTGAGAAAGCATCTTATTGCTCATCATGCTAAAAAGAATGATCAAAACATATAAAGAGATCAACAATTTCATTGATATTCTATTTTAGCTCTACCTTGCATTCACTTTTGCATTTTAATAAGGTATTGCGCCCCTTTTCACTAAATGGAAAATAGAATACTCAAGCATCAGCTGTCTTTTAGAACTTTAAAGCATATGTATGGTCGCCAGGATACAAAAATGAATAATTTTTGAAGAGTGTGCTTTGAGTTTCTGTAAGTGTCTTTGACAGTCTTGATAGAGCAATTAAAAGAAGACAACCATATGCAATGACATTAATTTCAAAATTTCAGGTAGTGATCTCAAAAGAATAGTCTTTTCAAAACAACTATAGGCTCTTGTCAAGGTATTGCCAAAAATAAATCAAACCATATGCATTGATAAAGGATACAATGAGAAATTTTTGAGTTGACATTAAACAACATCAAATGGGATAACATTTGAAAGTACAAATACAAATTTCAAAAAAATTTGTTACATAAATTTTTAAAAGCCATGCTTTAAGATCATACAGTGATCATATTGCTGCTACATGAGGCAACTATATTACTACAAAAAGTTATATTTTGCACATAGGACAACAAACAAGTGTTGTTGATAATGTTATCACACTTTCATTTGAAAATTCATCACACAAAGCAATATTCAGATCATAATGATATGGTATCAGTTCTGAAGGTGTGGATGTTTGAGGCTGCATTGATTTCATTAAAGCTACAAGAATAGATTATCAAAACAATGTCAGGTCTGTGAGAGATACAAAGTCATGGAAATACAGATATAAGCCAACAACCTGATTCATCATTATAAAAAAAACTCAGGAAAAGATTAAGTTCAGAGAATGAATCTTTACAAAGGTCGAGCCAAGGTTTTAAGATTCTTCATTTTTAGAAGTTACAAAACAATCACTTGCATATTATAAGTCTTACACAAAGATTCAGGATAGGAGAGTTTAGAGTATGCTAATGAAGTAGCAAAAAATACATCATATCACTGAGTACCTTATGCTTTGAGGGTTTTGAATTCATATCCTTTTAAAAATAAAATAGAGCCATATTCACAATAGAACAAATTTTTGGCATTTTCATTTATACCCATACTATGCAAGGTGATTATGATACTGCAAATAAATAGAATACCCTAATGGAGATATACCATGGCCTAGGTCGCACTTTTCAAATTCAACAAGCCTAATATCATTTACAAGACAATGGTAAAATATCATGGGCTGCGCCATCGACAGAGAGCCAAGGTGTAAAATGGAAGCTTTCAACCACAAATAGTTTGAAAGATATCGACATTTACATGTTTCAAAATAAGAAAAACCCAAAATGATTCTTGTATAGTTGCGGATGTCAAGTATGGAGAAAATGTAGAAGCATAAATAAACTAGAGGCTTTCTTCCTTTTTACAGCTTGTTTATCTAGAATGAAGCACAAAATATAGGAAAAAGAGAGTGGTTTGAGTTTATACAAGCATGAATATACTAATAAATTGGAAACCCACTATCTCAGCAAAAAGAAACCCATTTTATTGTAGTCACCATCAAGGGTTAGTGTTTTTGCTACTAAAAAAACAACTATAGACATAGCCAATACCACATAAAAATAATGCTAATTATTACTGTACAAGCACAAGAGTGAGCTTACCAGCAATTGGGAGGCACATATAAACTTCAGGAAAACTCTCCATTATCAACCTCAAAGCTAAAAATCATCAAACATTGAAGGGAGTAAAACAAAAAGATATCAGAAAACCCAGTCAAGGCCGCGGCTTAAAAGCTTGAAAAAGCTTTCAAATGAGTTTCAATGTCATATTTATCACTTACCATAGATTTCTAGTGATTTCTAGAGGAAAATTGACATGGCACAACCAAGTATAGTGAAATTTCGAGCTCCTCATACCTTCAAACCAATAGAGCATGGCGAAACCTTCCAAAAGCAGTAGGAGTGCACAAGTGTAATGGATGATTAGGGATTTGAAATTACTTTTGAGTATTTTCCCTAATCTCATGATGGGTGTTTTTACCATATGTTTTTAATTAATCATTTTGATTAATCTTTCCCATGGTATTGAATTTCAAAGTCAATGAACTTAATATTTTTGGAGAGCCTGTGGGTTTAAATATGCTTCACATTTATTTTCCTCAAAGGAAAAATTTCCTGTTGAAGCCTTTGATATTATTTTTAAAGTTTATATTAAGCATTATTAAAACAATTTCATTAATTGTTTTTAATAATTGTTAATATAAACTATTATGAAAGGCAAGTGAACCAAAAATAAAAGTAATGAATAATGCATGCAAAATAGAGATGCACTAGAAGTTTTATTTCATGCAAAATACAAGATGAAATAAATGATGGAGTTGCCTATCACTTTACTTCAGTTCCATATTAGTTTTGAAGATATTTTGATCATGCATATCGAGAGTTAGAGTTTATAGCATGTCGAGTTTAGTTCACTTCAGTTGTGGGCCCATTTTTTGAGGTTTTTTGCTTTTGCTCATGAGAGGTATTTCAGGAAGATATTTTCACTCTTAGATCACTTTTAGTGCCACTTCCATGCATTTAAAGGCATTCTTGAGTTTCTTTTCAGTTATACACATTGTGACACAAAGTTCTGAGCTATTGAAGCTCAGTTACAACATTGGTGGGCCCTCTTTTCGCACTACTTTCTCTTTTTCTCGTGAGAGAGGCTTCAGAGAGATATTTTTACTTTCAGTTCACATGGAGTTTCACCTCTTAGATGCTTTATGCATGCCTTTATTGTATTTAAGGAAAAGGACTTTTTCTTTTTTCCTTGGTTCTTGTTTTTTGACTTTTCCTTTAGCAAAGAGACTTCATGTAACTCAATTTTATAGATTAATATATTCAATAGGTTCTACATGTTATCAACATTGTTTCATTCACAGAGTTTTCCTTTTTTTATTATTGCAATTCAGTATTAGCCTTCTCAGATTCAAGAGTTTTGTATTTATTGAATATTTTAGATGTGAATTTAATGTGTTTTGATTTTCAAAGCCCTTAAATACCTATCACATTCATGAATGCATGTACACGAAAAAAATAAATTTTAGTTATAGGTCATAAGTTGTGCTATTAATTTATCCTCTCCTTTAGGTTGTGAAAATATCATTTTTCTTCATAAAGACTGGATTATCAGGCCTTCTGATGTATCAATTATGTGATTGGATTGCCCAATTTGAGTTGTGAAAATAGATTCAATAATAATCAATTGTGAAACAATCTGCTCATAAATATCAGTTAGGTGCATCACCCATAGTTTAGTTTTTCTAGTTTTCCATCAGTTTTAATCCTTTCCCTTTTCCAAGAAAGTTTTTAGTTCATAATCAGATGATCATATAGGAAGCCGACCAAGAATTTAGAGGTTTACTTTCATAGAGGGTACCCACAACTTGAAGGTATTCCCATGTTACACATGATTGCAAAGTATCTTTGCTTTTGCATTCGGGTGCATTCCTATTAATAACAATTTCTTGATATAATAGAAGAGGATATGGTTAAAATAACATGAGAAGGAGAATTAACACTAGTAATGGGAGTATGATGAGTAGTGACAAAACTAGAAGGAAGAGAGGTAGTTATGGAATTAATGGGATCGGATGTAGGCATAACACTAGTGGGATGAGCGTGTGGAGAAGAAAAAGAAGTGGGATAAACATAATTTGTAGGTAAAAGATGAGGGTTGGGAACAAGAAGAGGCTAAATATCATAAAAAGTTGGAAGAGGAGGAACATATTACATACCATAAAGAGAAGTGAAATTAGGAGGAGGAACAAAGGTAGAAGAGGCTTGGAAGGGAGCAAGAGATATATGCCACTTAAAATACATGAGAAAACTAACATTTACCCTACACATTTAAGCACCTCAAATACATATGATTTATTAATCAATAAATTATGTATAACATCAATCAAATGTATACAATTAGAATCAATAGATAAATGTACAAGATTAAAAGAATGTGTATTTAAAGAAATATCTTTCCTATCCATTTGTTAAACATGTGAATCATCATCAAATGTCTCTTTTCCTATAAGATGGTTATAATATCATTTAAATTTTTAACCATACTATTTTTAGCTTGAATTGGGACCATTGTGATATTTAATCTAGGAATTACTCTTTATGGGAAGTGAGGAGGAAAATAATACCTTGGAATACATTCAAAAAATCATAAATTGTAAAAGAAAATAAACATCAGATAAGTTTCCAAGTTGATGAAAAATTAGATAAAAATAGGAAGCTTAGATTTTTTATTTATAAAAAAATAAATCTAAACCTTACAAGTAAAAGACATAGACCTGTATAAGATCAATTGGGTTCACCAATATAAAAATAAATAAAAATATTTCTTTTAAATTATTTAGGATTGTATTTCTATCATAGAATAACTAGCTAAGATAGTAGCACTGCACAAACCCACTTTTTACAATTGACAAAGAAGGTGCAAGTACTTAACATCATTTGTGATGTTGAGATATTTTTTGTAAGATGTGCCAAGTGATATAATCCTCCACTTTGGTATTAGATTTGATATTGTGATGATCTTGTATACTACTTCATAATTTGCACTCAACTATGGTTCAATCTTTTACTTGAAAAAATCATCCATGAAAATGTGACTTTAATCCCAGATCTATGGATTTGACCTTTTGTTATGGCTTCAATATGGGAAATATTGACCTTCAAAACCCTATCAACTTATAAAAATTTAACTTTGTCATGTTGGACACAAGTAGATTTTTTTGTGCTAGGCATGGGAGGTGACTTGCTCTCCTTTTGGCTTAGTCAAACTCTTGAGTCAATTTAATAGTTTTTGACATGTTTGATTACACTTCAAGAAACCATGAAAATGCTTATATTTTCCTAATGATCTTATATGTTTTGATTATAAGGGAAAAATAGGTTTTGAAGGGACCTAAAACCCTTTACAACTTTAGGTACAAAATGCTGCTCAAAAGATACAACACTAGACAATCGCAACATCCAAAAACCCAAAAACAACAAAAGATACAAAAAAATTCTCTAAAGATAAACAAAGAAGAACAACAATCAATAGTGGGAAAATTAAAGCTAAACCACACATGCAGCCTTTCGACCACCATGAAAAAACTTTACAAGGGACTGAGAGGAATGATTATGCTTAGGGAGACCTCTCTTCCTTCTTTACACAACCATCCAAGAAAGATCATCCTCTAAAGGATTAGAGCAAGGGGAAGTCAGAGGAAAAGCCACCAAAGGAAAAAAAGGAAGGGAACTTGGAGTATCACTCCCATAACCAACAACAACAAAAAGAGCTACAAATAAATAAGTAGTCACAACAAAAACAATAGAATTATTAGCAACAACAACAGCAACCTCACCAGCCGCAACAACATCTGTAGATAAACCAACCACATTAGTAGCAACTGCATACGAACCAATAGCTATAGAAGAACCAACAACACCAACAACAACAACAAAACTAGAAGCCCCAAAAAAAACTATAAAAGACCCAAGAGTAGCAACAACAACAGTGGATGGCAATTGAGAACCATTAGTAGAAGAAGCCATGACTTTAGGGGCCAAGTCATCATCCCCAAAATCTTCCCTAGAATCATCATAAGATTCACCCATAGTAAGATGATCACGAAGAGCATCTCTCCACCAAGTAGCATAACTCCAACAAGATTTTTGATGGTTTTCAACCAAATGACCTGTAGAATAACATCTCCTACAACGGAAAGGAATACCTTCATAATCAAGAATCTGAGACCATGGTCTAGCCTCCACAATAAAAATGACCTCCCCAGGTAAATCTTTTGAGGTATCAACATCCACAAGAATGCGGGTGAAAGTAGGATGATCATAGATAAGAGAAGATGAATCAGCCATAACAAACCTACCAATAGAATTTCCAATAGACTCAACGCAAGAAGGAGTCCAAAATTGAAGAGGAAAATTAGGAAGTCTAACCCAAGTAGGAACAAAACTAATAGATTTAGAAAGAGGGTTGAAATAAGGGAACCAAGGATGGAGAGAAAGTGAGTAATTTCCCCACAACCAAACACCCCCTTCCAACACCCAATCCCTATCCTCTTTAGATTGAAAAGAAACCACAAAAAAACCCCTAGCCAAAGGATAAAGTTCAATCCTATCCTCAATAATAGGCCTCCAAGATTCTAAAACCATTTGTGCAAATTTGGAAGGGAAGGTCATAAACCATTAAATCTACAAATAAGAGAAAAATGAAAGAAATAATATTCTTTATCCAACACCTCCTACCCACGAATAATAGTAGGGGTGGAAGAAGAGCACCATAAGGGTTTACCCTTAAAAGAAGGAAGAAAAGAACAAGAGATTTTACCACTAGAACCAACCACCTTAGCAAAGGACTGAGAAGCAAGGCATGAAAGAGGGACATCCGTGTGTAGAGAGCCAGACCTTAAAGGAGGAAAATTAAAAGTACAAACCCACCTAGCAAAGGTCATGAATCATCAGGAGACACAACTAAAGACAATGGTGGCCCAACAATAAGCAGCGAACCATCTACAGACACTCACAAGCCAACAACACATATCTTGTAGAAGCCATGCAAGCTTTGAATATGATTTTTATTGCAATAGATAATTTTATGTTGTGGATAATGCATGATTGGGAAGACAAGGACTGCTTAGAGATTTTGAAGCAATGAAGAAAGGTGATTCCAGAGACAGGAAAGGTGATCATTGTGGATACTATTTTGAACACCTGATTTAGATAAATTATATTTGGATAACATTTGGGCTTTCTTATCTTTTTCTCAAAAGTCATTCCAAGGAATTTTACGAGAGATTCATTCTTTAATTAAAGTTTCAAAAGATTAGATTTTTTGGAAAATCATGTGTAGTGCTTAGAAAAACTAGGGTTGGGCAGATGAATCTATTTGAAAATGTTGGGTCAATGAATCATTCTTAAGATGACCCAATAAAATTTCTCATTTTTGGAAAGATGTATTTACTAAAAGTAGAAAGTTGTGCTCTTGTGAAAATTTATCCCCTTTTATAATCTAACCTCCTATTTGATTGCTTTGTATACAATGGATTTTTTGGGTTGGTCCCTTCCTTGAAGCTTTTGCAACTACTTTCTATCACTAATACATTCTAAGGGCAGCATCCATAAAGGATTTGGGATAATTCCGTAGCAACCCCAATGTGTAAATCAATAGCACTAATGCAGTTAAAGTTGTTTGTGTTAGTCTGTAGGCCTAAAATAAGTAATTTTCATGGAAGGGGTATGTAAAGAACTAGATGAGAATGAGAAGCATCATGTTGAAGAGAGTAGTGGGTACAAGCTTGTTAAAGTTCTCTCACATTCATAACTGAGAGTGGTATTGTTGTAGCAGTACTTGTTATTCTCATTAGAATAGGGCAGCAAGGTGGTGGAAGTTTTTTCAGTATTTTGGATTGGATATAGGTGCATCAACAACAATAATGTAAGCATGAGTGTATTTAGAACCAACAATCCCCCTTTCTAACAGAGGTGGGAGAATTGTTCATATGTTTCGTCCTCCCCTGTATTGTTGTAGCATATTAGGGAGATTCAGTGTAGTTTTTTAATCACTGTAATTATGGTGTTTTGTATGTCATCTTCTACAAACATGAATATGTGGACAGTTTTGTACAAGTCATTCATTGGAATTAGAAAC